>PVKY010012092.1:0-11715 GCA_004027775.1 Bradypus variegatus | reverse complement strand
CATTTTCACTTAGAAACAATCAACTAAATTTAGAATGTCCCTTTTGGCACTAAAAATTCCTAGTCAATCTTAGATTCTTCCCTAATTACAAATAAGCTTTAGTCAGTTTTTAATGATAAAGATTGAGAACAATGTATTAAGAAAAAACATCTGACATCTGAAGTTTTAAAAGATCATTCTGAAAATACAGATCATTTCAGAATTCTGTGTTAAATTTTATTACAGACATCTTCAGACCAGCTATCCAGATATGGCCTGAAAACAAAGTAAGGTTCTCCTTGGAGAGTCTCAAGAAAATGATGGACCTACTCAAAAAAATGAACATGTTTGTACACACATTTCCATTCAATTTCAAGGTTTTACAAAACCTCTAAAGTTCATCCATGGACCCCCTGAAGATCCACTGGCCACTTTCAACTCTATTTACTCTAACATATACAGACAGGCAAATAACTTTACCCAGTTTTACAACAGCTATATATGCGGGGTTTAATCAGGACTACATGTTACACTAAAAGAAAGTTATGCTCATTGGTTTGGGATATTAACAAAGAATAAGCTTCTAAAATCATATTCAACAAGTAGATGTGCTGTGGTGCAAAAGAACAAGTGAGTAAGTACAGGGGTCAAGCCCCAACTTTGCCAACTAACTAAACTGTGGAACATTGGACATGTTACTTAACCTGAGACTTGTTTTTCTTGTCTGTAAAAATGAGAAAACTCCCCACTTTGCAGAACTGCTAAGAGGAATAATTGAGATAACAAATATGAAAGAACCAAGGATGGTGGCAGACACATAGCAGGAACACAATAAAATGCTACCTCATAAAAGGAAAAAGGGCAGTACAATCAGCTGGAGACCTGTAAATCTAATTTGGCTGAACTTCTGGCAATATGACCATTTTCTCCTAAGAGACAGGGGAAGTCAGCACCTGGCTCTTAAGTATAGCTGCAGAGAAGTAAAAATTCAAGACAGAGAATAGAAGAAAGTGAGGAAAAGCAAAAATAAATTTGTAATGGTGAGGCTGGGGTCAAAAAGAGTGTATGTTACTCATAGTTACACAACTTCCAAGGTCAATAAAGCTTTTAGAAAGATAATACCACATAGGAGAATATATGCTTGACCACTAGGTAGGAAATAATTCTTAAAACAAGACACAGAAAGCTCTAACCATAAAAGAATAGACCAATAAATTTGACTCCATTAAAATTAAGAACTTCTGTTCATTAAAAGACACCACAAAGAGAGTGAAAAGGCAAACACAGAACAGAAAGCATTTGCAAAATGTACACACACAACAAAGGACTTGTATCCAGAGTAAATAAAGACCTTCTAAATAGCAATAAAAGACACATAGTTCAATTTTTTTAAAAAGGGGCTAGGGAGACTTGAACAAGAACTTCACAACTGAGGAAGTACAAATGGCCAATAAATACATGAAAAGCTGCTCAATCTATTACTAAAGAGGAAAATCCAAAATTTACCAGATTGGCTAAAATTTAAAAAGCTAACAATACTGAGAGTTGGAGAATGAGAAGCAATAGGAATTCTTATATGTCACCAGAGGAAGTATGACTGGGTACAACATGTTGGAAAGCAGTTTGCTACCTACTAAAATTGAAGGCATGTATATCCGACAAACTAGGGCAGCCATACAACTCATCACCCAAACAAAGACACTTTTGAGAATTAAAAGGTGTCATATTAATAATTACACTGGGACAATAGGAAAAACTGGGAAAAATGGTCACCTGAGCCATTTACTAGCAATTCCATTCCTAGGGTTTACACCTCAGAGAAACTTGTGCACATGTGCCCCAGATGACATGTACAGGAACGCTCATAGCAGCTCTGTTCACAATTGTCCCAAACTGGAAACAACTCAAATATTTTAGCACCAGCTAAATGGATGATACAAAAATTATGGTAACATGACAGGTAATAGACAGCTATCAGAAGATTGTGGAAGTTCTAATAAAAAGATACTCAAATATTTTTGGTGGGAATGTAAAATGGTACGCCTTTGTGGAAGACAGTTTGGCGATTCCTCAGAAAGTTAAGTATAGAATTACCAATGACCCAGCAATCCCACTTCTAGCTATATACCCAAAAGAATTGAAAGCAGAGACTCGAACAGATACTTGTACACCGCTGTTCACAGAGGCATTACTCACAATTGTCAAAAGGTGGAAGCAACCCAAGTGTCCCTCAACAGATGAATGGATATACAAATTGCAGTATGTACGTAAAATGGAATATTATTCAGCTGTCAAAAGGAATGAAGTTCTGATGCATGCGACAACATGGATGAACTTTGAAAACATGTATTTCACTCATTTTGAGTAAAATAAGCCAGAAACAAAAGGACAAATACTGTATGATCTCACATACACGAAATAAGCAAAATATGCAAATTTATAAAATCACAAACTATCATACGGATTACCAGATGCCAGCTGGGGGAGGGAAGCAGACACTTAATATTTACTTGGTATGGAGTTTCTGAATATGAAGTGATGGAAAAGTTTGACAATGGATGATGATGATCTAGGCACAACTTGGCGAAAATAATTAACACCACTGACCTGTATATTTGAAAAAGGATAGAAATTTTAACTTGTCTATAAGTTGTCACACACACACACACACAAACACAAACAGAACTGTGCAACAGAGTGTATCCTAATGTAATCAGCAGGCTAATATTAAGAGTATTAATCATAATAATATTGTTTCATCAATTGCAACAAAGGTACCAAATTATTATTAGCAAAGCGCTAATAACAAGGAATAACTGGGAAAACTGTTGGTATGGGGGGTAATATGGGAACACTATTTACTGCATGATTTTTCCATTCCTACAACTTCTCTATTAAAAACATTACACAGTGCTTTAAAAATGTAAATTGAGGCATTATAGAGAAAAAATATCCCTTCATCCCACTTAATACCTCCACGCAACATTTATCATTCTGCAAGCAAAGACTCATCATCGCTCACACATCCCTATTTTCAAAAAATTTTCCTTTTCTCTCACTTTATGCACGCATGCGTATGTACTAGGAAGACTAAAGGCTACATACATTACAGAGAACTGTCTAAGACACTGAGAAGTTGCCTTTAGGAATCTAGGCATTTTAGTAAAGCCAGACCAGTTAGTTAGGTCTTCTAACTGGAATATAAAAGTCCATTCAAGTTTCTGAAGAACTTTAAAAGTATTTATCAAATTTCCTCAGCCACCTTCCAATACTCACTCTATTACACCTTTCATTCACATTATACCCTATATCTGACAGTTCCCACCTTATCTTCCCAAGTACTATGTGAGATAAGCATATGTTGTAATGGCAATGACATAACAGACACTCTACTCAGGCCCAGGTATAGTTCACCGGCAAAACTTTTGAACTTCTTTTACTGACATGTCATCACCAACCCCTTTAATGTTAAAACCTTCCTCAGCCACTACCTTTTTTTTTTTTTAAACCATCACTTCACCTCTAACTAAAACCTAACTAAAAGTTCTCAGGTAAGAATCTCATTCTTTCTGAAGTACACAGTATCATCCTTTCCTTCTTAAAAACATAAAATTGCCCCCAATTCATTTTGACACATGTGCGAGGGATTTATAAATAAGAAAAGAGTAGAGTGTTTTATTTCAGGGCTATCCCAGAAAATCTACAATGTACAGGTAAGCCAAGGAGAAGGTCTTTAAATAAACTGTTTTCTGGAGAGCCAAAGAACTAACTGCATTCAAACACAACTAATTCCCAACAGCTACTTCCACCTTCTGTCCATATATTAGGTCTTCATATACTCTTTACCTGAAATTTCCTGGTACCTCCATCCCAAACATACTTGGTTCGTTGGCTCTCTGTGCCTATTTGCCACATATGTAATTCTGCATCCCTATCCCTTCACAGCCCCCACCTAATACTGTCTTTACCACAGTCCGGCACCCTCTCCCAACTATGGGGCACAAACTTCTTCACCGACAGACCTTCCTCCTTTCTCTGCTTTTGCAGCTCCATCTCCCACCACTCCCTGCACTCCGCCCATTCCAAAGTACTTGCAGATGCGAAAATACCCAATGTTCTGTGCTGACATAGTGTGCGTGCCTGTTCCTGGGACACCCTGCTCCGCTTCTCCTGCCCCATCTTCAAGACTCCAGCTCAAGTTTCAACCAAGAAATCCAGCCTGTCAAACAATTCTATCTCCCAAACCAACAGCTTCTTTGCCTCATCCTCACTCCTGGTGCAGTCTACCAAGTCACACTCACCGAGACCTATTGCCCACCTTTCCCCACAGCTGCCTCCTTTACCCACTCTCCTGAATCCCTGGTTCCCCTAAGATTTTCTGCTACAGATAAGTGTTGTAAATTCTAAGTAACTACCCACCACTCCCTTCCACATTTGTGTGCTCTGCTGTGTTAATATCATCTTTCAGAGTTTCTCCCAATCTTAACCACCCCATCCTTCCATGTTTGTTTTACGCCTTCATACACCTCAAGCTAGTAAACTTCCTTTGCCAACATGCGATTCCCCCAGGTAACTCCTTCCACCACAGTAATCCAATAGGTCAATACTTCAACCAACCAACACCTACTCTGCACTCCTTGCTCCACATCCATCACACCCAAACCCATTATTACTCTGCCCCCAGATAACTGCAGTCTCACCCTCCCGAAACATTCCATCGGCCCTAATATATATCCTTAGGACCCCCTTCCATGTCTCCCAAAATGCACCCCTCCCTATTCTCCCTTCTGCACCTGCTTCCACACCTCCTTTTCCCTCCCATCCACTCCTCACCAATCCTCCCCAGACTTCGTCGGCCTCCCACCGCTCCTACCAGTTCACTGCCACTCAGAAAGCCCCTGCAAGCCCCCGCCTTCCCACTACCCAAACCCCGCCTCCACAGGATGTCGCCCCGCCCCCTCCTCCGAACCCCGCCCCTTGCCCTGGAGGCCCGGCCGAGAGGCGGGGCCTGTCCCTCCTCCCCCTTCCCCCGCCCCCTACCGTCACGCTTAGGGGCAGCCTGACCCCGAACGGCCCCGCGGTGACCCTCGCGCAGAGGCCTGTGGGAGGGGCGTCGCAGGCCCCCGATGCCCCCCCCGATACACCCCTCCCGCCCAGTCTCCTCCCCAAGGGAACGCGCTGGGGGCGGGTGACAGACCTCGCTGCGCGCCACCGCCACGGCGCCTGCTGGGGGCGCTGCCGCTGCCTGAAAAAGAAGCCACGGCTGCCGCCTGGAGGAGGTGCCGTCGCCTCCGCCACCGCTGCCGCCGCCGCCAGGAGTAGGAGCTAAGCCGCCGCCATTTTGTGTCCCCCTGTTGTTGTCGTTGACATGAATCCGACATGACACTGATTACAGCCCAATGGAGTCTTATTAAACCCGAGCTGCGGCCCCGCCCCGGCGTTGCTCCATTGGACGAAATCTTAGACACCTGAGGCCACCCGTTGGCCTACTGGCCTGTCCGTCAACCAGTCACTACCCACTCTGCACTCCATTGGGGCAAGTTCCTGCCGGTCACCTTGCCTCCGCATAGGCACACCCCTCGACCTATCCTTCCACCCTCCGGCACACCCCGGGGGCGGGTCCACTGCCAGCACCAATCAACAGTCCGCTGGGCCCGCCTCTTCCGGGCACCTATTGGTCCGGCCCTTTTTCTCTCTCCCAGACACCGCGCCACCTCTGCTTCCACCTGCCCGCCCACTCTACCGCTAGAAATGGATTGGGTCTACTCGCGAGAGCTGCTTAGCTTTATTGGCTACAGATGACGCCAATCAGGGGGTCCTTTCCCTCTCCCCTCCCCCACTCAACCCCAAGCCCCCTAGCCCTCAGCTAAAGTTTGTGTGAGAGCTGATCGCTGGCGGCGGCCGCAGGATTTAGGGGTGGGCGCGGGCGGGCGCGCGCGCGGGCGGGCACGCGAAGTTAAAATTCGAGGTTCTCAGTCGGCGAGTTCCCGTGGTGGAGTGCGCGGACGGGCGCGCCGCCTGGAGCGTTCCATCCCGCCCCCTCCTCCACCCTCTCTCCCGTCCCGTCCCGGGCGACTACTCGCCCGCCCCCTGCCTCGCATCCTTCCCCCCAAACACACCCCTACCCTGCTAGCGCCTGGTCGGGTGCAAGCAGAACGAGATCGCTGCAGCCTCCTCGCCATCCCATCCCGAGGGGGAGCAAGCTCCTACCCGCCGGGCGTGCACCCCCCGGCTCCACATTTGCCCGTGTCTGCAAGCACGTGCACCGTTCGCCGCTGCCTCCGGCCACCCCGGTCCCCGGCTAACCTCGCCTGCAGCCCGGCCAATCGCTCGCTGCCCTTTGTTGCTGCAGCCCGGGTCTCCCCGCTGCCTTCCTCAGCCTCCGCCTCGTCCTTTGCCAGCCGCCCGGGTCCGCAGCGCCGCGCTCCCCCCGCCCGGGACCCACCGCCGCCGCCTCCTTCTCCTCCTCCGCCTCCTCCTCCTCCTCGGCTCCGGGCTGCAGCGCACAGAGCCCGAGGCAGCGCCGCCCAGCCCCGCTCCCCCCGCGCCGCCCGCTAGCCCGCCGGGCCCGGCCGGGGGCGCAGCCCGGACCCCGCCCGCCCCAGTCCCCGCCCTGGGGGTACCTGCCTCCGCCCTGGGGGGCTCCGCTTGCCGCCCTCGGGGGAGGGCGGGGATGCCGGTGTCTGCTGGAGGATGGGGACGCCTGAGCCGTTCGGGGAGGGGAGTGTGCCCTCGGGGCCGGGACTGAGGTGCGGTCCTCGAGGGGAGTGTGCCCTCGGGGCCGGGACTGAGGTGCGGTCCTCACCAACGCGCCCCCCTCCCGCCGCCGTGGGCCCCAAACTTCGCCCTTCGCCCAGGCCTTGTGCCCTAGGGTGATCGCGGCAGTTTGGCGGTGGGGGACGCCTCACAAGCTGTGTCTACCCTGACCAAGAGGAAGACGGAGCAGTGACATTCAGCAACTGCGGACAGGGCATGGAGGGCGGCATCTCTGGGTGGGAGTGGGGATGCCAGACGCGGGCTGGAGGGGGGAAGCTGCCCCTCAAGAGCCCTCTCCCGGGCGCCCCGGCCTGCGAGTTGCTGGGGAGCCCCGCCGGATGGCAGAGGTGCTGGGGGGAGGGGCGGGGCGGCCGCTGGGGGCCCTTCCCCCCTCTGCTCCAGCCAGGGCGCAAAGGAAGGCTGATGGCGAAGTTCGGTTTTCCAGGCTTCCCCTGGGCCCCTCGAGTTCCTGAGGCCCAGATGAGGGAGGCTGGGGGCTCCTCTGTCCGCCCAGGCGAGGCTATTCTAACGCTGCCCACATGCCTCCCAGCGCCCTCCGAACTCTGAAGTGAGCGTGTTTCACTCATTCCGGAGATGGGTGGGATGCTGGCTGGGGAGACTTCAGAAAATAGGAAAGGGAGCCTCGAGAAATGGCTCCTACAGAGTTTGAGCACGAAGTTTACCTTCCGAGGCGCCATTTCTTCGGGAGGAGGAGGAGAACTATAGCTTTAAAAAATAAGAACCGAGTTTCAGACATGGTGGCCTGGGTGACCACCTGTTGACTGAAGTCTGTCCCCTGTAGTCAGGACGATATTGGGCCCCGGCGGGTGGTGTAGGGTGCCAAGGGAGAGGAGGCCCCAGGCTTCCTGCCCTGGTTGGCTTCTACCTCCTCGTGCCACTGACGCTTCCCAGCAGCATCTTCAGCTCCCCATTAGAAACCACTGTACAAACTAGGTAGGTACTTTGTTAGAGCAACTTATCTCGATTCTTATCTCAGGCAAATAAAACCAGCAGCATAACCCTGTCCTCCAATGCGGAAGGCTGCAATACACACTTCACTTTTTTAAAAGATGGTCTGCTACTTTGGGGTGTGAGTTCCTGCTACTTACATGCTTCTTGGCAGCAAGGTGAGAAAGGAGCCAAGACAAAGGACAGAGTTAGATGAAAGGAAAAGAAAAAGAGAGGGAGCAGAAGAGTTGTAATACTACACTCAGAACTGTCAGTTTCCATTATAAACCTCCTTTTATAGGTGTTTTATTACTCGGTTGTTACTTTTAAAAACACACACCTCTTGAGATTAAATCTTGGCATTCAGAAGCTCGGCCCAGGGAAACAAAACAAAACGCAGGGAAAGCTCCTCCATCCCCTTGGCTACTTTTGGGTTACATTACTGATAAAAACAAACAAACAGCAGTTTGAGTTTGCTCAGTCTCTCCCTACCTCTTTTATTTAGTATCTTCAGTAGCTTGCTTAAGGTGAATTTTTACAAGCTTT
Organism: Bradypus variegatus; assembly: GCA_004027775.1. Taxonomy (NCBI): domain Eukaryota; kingdom Metazoa; phylum Chordata; class Mammalia; order Pilosa; family Bradypodidae; genus Bradypus; species Bradypus variegatus. The sequence continues at coordinate 3,486 of PVKY010012092.1, read as the reverse complement.
TAGTTCGTAATTCAGTCTAGTTCATTTAGGTATTTCAAAGACAGCGACATTTATAAGGTGTACTTTTTAATAACACAGGTGCTGGGATTTTTATTCTCCAAGAAATTGCTAAGTAAATTTAAGAATCCTGGCAAACACTTGAGCCTTTATTTATTTTTTTTTGCTATGGTCTGTCCAGACCATAGACTTATTTTGTAAGTTACATTTGAGTCCCTCAGACTGCATTTTATCTCAAACAGTAAAAATAAACCATGTCTTAATTAAAAACAAGCTTTAAAACCCCAAATGGGTACATTCAGACTAAAGTATGTTAAGGATGAAACCAAAGACAATAAAAGCCAAAACCTCCACATTAAAGATGTCTTCAGCCAATGAATTGTGGGGGATTTATGAGCTTCTAATACTATCATTAATGAGTTAGCCACATGGATTCCCAGTGCATCAACATCTGAAGAAACACCTTACAGAGAAAAGGGTCTTGTTTGCCTAAATTTGTGCTCCTATAAACCCAGGAGGTGGTGAACACAGAAATCTCTGCACCCAACATCTTGATACAAAGTTCTGTTTTCAACAGACAGTTCTCTAACAGGGCGTGGCAGGGAAAGGGAATGTGTTGCTTTCCCTCTGACACTTCCCTCTCGAGTTACTTGTCTTTTGAGAAATCCTGGCTCTTCGGATAAGTGGGACTGGAAAGGAAAACAGAGATACCTACCCCTAAACCTCTCTCTTATTGTTGGTATCTCAGATCCTCCGCTAAGCTAAACGGCTCAATTAAGAAGTTAACCTAGAATTAGCTTGAACTGGAGACTTAAACATGGTGAATAATTGCAAGTGTGCTCTGCTGAAGGATTTTGAATTGGGAGGGCTTATCTGACCCACCCTCCAACACCCTCCCCCAAAAAAACAGCTGCCAACAGCCACCACTGGCCAGAACTGCCAACTACGGGCATACTGCTGAGTGTGGTTCACGGATCACCGGCAAAAATGATCTGAGAATGGGTGTTTAAAACACAAGTTCCTCATCCCAAACCCTAACTAGAAAGGAAGTGTTTCTTCTGTGATTGTCTTAGCCAGGAGGTTATGGTTTCTAGCACTGGAATGATTTTGTGGTCTGGCCTATTTGTCCTAGAGTCCCTAGAAAGGGTAAAAAAGTGCACAGAGGCAGTTGGAGCCTAAGGGAACCAGGAGGGTTTGGTCTTTTGAGTTTACTTGCTCTGAGGCAAGTCAGACAAACAGCCTGATAAGAGGTACCACATCCATAGATGCACTCACAGGTTCTTCTGAATGAAACTTGGTTAAGCAGGCAGCAATCAGATACCATGAACTGGTTTGTCCAGGGTGCACCCCATGATGAATTCTGTTTATGTTCAACAAGTCACTTAAGAAATACTGGTCTATGCCTCCCTTCCAACTGCCCCATGGAGTGCTTTACCTTCAGTGACCAGAAACTCTGTCCTGGCAAAGTCACAGTGTCTGTTTACTTCCATCAAGGGTAGAAGGGAGAGGATCAAACCATTCATTATAAACTAGCTAGAAAATTTAAGCTACATCTCTGTGTATGAACAACCTGAGTCATCTCAAATACCACTATTCTGCACTTCCACCCCATTCCTGCATCCCTGCTTAACACCTTCAGTGACTTTTAAATGCATTCTAGATCAAGTCCACCTCTAAGACTGTGCACAGCTGCACCTAACCAATATCTCACATCTCTAGCTTCCCCCAGCTCATCAAACTCCTCCATGCCCAGCACACGCTGTGCCCTCTGCACACATGCCCTCGCTCCCTACTTTATGTGAAGAAGACCTTTAAAAAGGTCTCCGAATTCCTGCTTGGCTGCTGCTGCCTCTGTGAAGTTTTCCTGGTCTCCCCCGGTGGCCCCCAGGACTGGGAGTATTCCCTTACTACAGGTCAGGTGCTTGTTAGATGCTCTGTTAATATTTGTTGAATCATTGAATAAATAAAAGCACTTAGGACACTCTGTTGTCATAATTTGCCAGTCTGTTTTCCTAACTAGACCATGAGCTTTTCTACTGCACACACCTGCTTGGTTGTCTGTGCAACTGCCCTAGTGCCCAACACACAGAAGCAACATAATAAAGAAGCACCATCATTACCTGTGGTTCTTATCCCTGGCTGCACACTGGAATCACCTGAGACCTTTTGAAACAGTCCAGCACCTAAGTCCCGCATCAGGCCAATTAAATAAGAATATCTGAGGGTGGGGCCCATTCATCAGTATTTTTTTTTTCAAAGCACCCAGTGCAGTCAGGTGGAGAACACTTGATTTATAAAACCCAGGAAGATGCCTCAGCATCAAGCGACAGATTCTGAGGAAGACAGGAGGGTGGTAAGAGATTATAAATTAGCTAAATATTGCTGAAAGGATAGAGTTGTCAGGAATGTTTTGTTTTTTGTTTTTGTTCTTGTTTTTGGTTTGAAACTAAAAGACAAGGTGGCCTTTCACCAGAATCAGGCTGTACCAAAGAAAAGTCAAAAATCTGCCCGGTTTCTATCTCAATGCTTAATTTAGTGATTGCCAGTCTCAGATTTTGTAGGCCAGTAAAATTTTTTAAAGTTTTGGGGAAATGACAGAGCTACCAACTTTTAATTTTGATAATAAGTACACTTTGAAAAAGAACTGCCTCACACTAAATACAAAAACTAACTCAAAATGAATCAATGACCTAAATCTAAGAGCCAAAACTATAAAACCCTTAGAAGAAAATATAGAGGAAATTTTTCATGACCTTGAATTTTGGATTGTGTTATATACGGCACAAATTGTTAAACAGGACACAAACATCATGAGCAACAAAATAAAAAATAGATAAATTAGACTTCATAAAAATTTAAAACTTTTTTGCATCAAAGGACATTATGAAGAAAGAGAAAAGACAACCTAGAGATGGCAAGAAATGTTTGGAAATCATATATTATCTGATAAGGTTTTAATAACTGGAATATATAACTCAACAACAAAAAGACAAACAACCTGATTTAAAAATGAACGAAGATTGACTACATCTCAATAAAACTGAATTTTTTTTTTAAATGGACCAAGGACTTGAATAGGCATTTCTCCAAAGAAGATATACTAATGAACAATAAGCACATGAAAAGATACTCAACATCATTTATTATCAAGGAAACGAAAATCAAAACCAGGAGATACCACTTCACACCCTCTAGGATGGCTATTATTTAAAATTGGAAAATAACTAGTTTTGTCCAGGATGTAAAGAAATTGGAACCCTCATGCACTGTTGGTGGGTATGTCAAATGGTGTAGCTGCTGTGGAAAACAGTTTGCCCGTGCCTCAAAAAGTGAAACGTAGCATTACCACCTGATCTGATCCAGCAACTCCACTCCTACTATGTACCCCAAAGAATTGAAAACAGGGACTCTAACAGACACTTGTACACCAGTGTTATAGTAACATTATTCACCAAAGCAAAAGATGGAAACAATCCAGGTATCCATCAA
>PVKY010012091.1:0-11691 GCA_004027775.1 Bradypus variegatus | reverse complement strand
GGGTCAGGACAAAGGCAGGGGTGGGGTGGTCAGGATCCCCTTCTCCATCTGCAGCAAAATGGGCTGCCTTCCGTAGGGTCTGGTGGCCTTGAGTTAGGATGAGACCATGCAGGTCCAACAGCAAGCCCAGACCAGACATGTGTGAGTTCCTGAAACTGTACAGGATTTGTGTTAGTCCATTTCACTGAGGACTCCAGTAGACGTGAGGTGGAGGGGTGGGGAGACAGTGCTGATGAAACTGAAGAGGATTGGGGAGGCTAATGTGATACTTATCTTTTAAAATCTAAACTTGGGTGCTATAATAATTATCTTAGTCATCATATTATAGTCCAAGGTATTTTGTATAATCTTCTGAGAGCAAAAATTGAATTTTTTATAAGGGCATAGGGAAATGTAAAATTAAGTGATGTTCATTAATTTATTCAGAAAATATTAAACACCTAGTATATTCCAGACATTGTGCTGTATGATGTTAATACACTTATTTCAATGTCAAAATAATTTTCTGTTGGGTAAGTCATATATTCCATAACTTTCAATTATTCATGCTGCAAGTGATTTTTGTTTTAATTTACCAAGAAGAATGCAAATGCAAACCCTACAAATATTTAAAATATTGTGCAAATATTTCTAACTTTCACCAAAATTTTACTTTGTACATTTTCTGGTTGTTTGAAATTCTTACACTACTGGTTCAGTCAAGTAAGTGTACAGGAAGAGCTTGAGAGCATAAAGAGTAAAACCCTGACGTAAATATAATGTATTCTCATACTATCATAACTTTTAAGTGACAGTGAATTTTTTACCCTTGGATTAAAATAAAAACACCTCGTAAGTTTGGATTAGGTTTATTTTTCTATCGAGGATTTAAAAGGGCAATGAACAATTGTGGATTGTTGTTGATTTTACACAATTTCCCAATTATGCACAGTTTAAAAATTGTACCTGACAAAGGAAACAATTTTCAACTATTTGCATATGTATTAGTCTTTCCAACCACTCCTGTTGAAGAAGCAGGTCGCCATTTCTCAGGAAGTACATGATATTGGGATGGACTTTGAACTAACTTTTTCTCTCTTCAGGGAGAAAACAATTGAAACTATACTTAGCAAACCAGTGTTCAGTCACAGAAATCTCAGATCCACACGTAAATAACAACCTGGTTGAGGGCAGCCTGGTTCTCACCTGGACAGAGCTTGGTGCTGGCTGGAGGACACAGGCAGACAGAACATGTCCTGTGGCTTCCAGATTTGGTTCATCTCAAATTTCTCTCTTGTGAATAGCACCAGGGCAGTCTTGAAATGTCCTTGGGTGGTCTTATTATTACATGACCAATTTCTCTGGAGAAGAACAAAGAAGGACTTGAACTCCTAGGAAGCACAATTGGCCTGGTTCTGGCTCCTCAGGAATACTGTCCTATATTCAATTTTGGAACTGAATCAGTGAGTCCTGGACACTTTGTGAAACAATTGCTCATTCAGCTTGATAAATTGAACCTTGAAACATGGAGTTCTCTTCTACATAGTTTCTTAGCAATCCTTAGAGTCCAGAGAACCCATTTTACATCTGACCTTTTGTTGTCTTCATGTGCAATGTTTTTGGAGGCCTTTAAATACTCTAAGAATCATTAGTTTATTGTTACCAAATTAAAAAGAAGATTTAAAGTTCCAAGGTGATTTAGAGTTCACTGAGCCCTCTTCATAAATAATTTAATTCCTTACACATGGGCAGTGGACATGTTTTTCCCTGCCCAGCATCCCTTCCCTCTTCTTCTGGTAATAACATCACACTTTTTTCTTTTGGGGAACTACTGTCCGCCCTCCCCATAGCCTGTTGTTAGTCAAGGAAATTCAGATGGGGCCGATTCTACCCATTAACTTCCAAGGATGGTCTAAGGGGAGTCCACATCCCCTGACCACAGTGACTGCCTCAAGAATGAACACTTGGTCCAGGATGGGCGGATGAGAGCCCTTCTAGCTGATGACGTTTCTGACACTTGTCACCAGGGTTCTGATTAATACATGTGCAACATTTTCCGCAGAAAGGTTAAAGGGCTTCTTAAGGTCACCGCAAGTCATTCATATAGCCAAGGTCTCCTGACGCCTACCCACTGTGAGGTCCTCACAGTCTAGTGGGGAACAAGGGCACTGGTGAATGATTTCAGCAAAATATGGTAAGAGCATTCATTCATTTCACAAAGATTCATTGAGAGCCCCCAATACGCCTGGTTCTGTGCTAGGTTCTAGGAATGGAACTGTGAATGCCACCTATGAACGCTGTCCCATCATGTTCTGAAAGCTATGGGAGCACACAGGAGGAACATCTAATCAACACTTGCTGTGTTCATGAGTTTCCAGGAAGTCTTCCTGAAGAAAGGGACCTGCCTCCAAAATAACTCTTAAATTCTTTCCCCTTTAATTTTCTTCCTCATCCTCACAGCTACTGTCTTAGCTCCAGGCCTTTTCACTTCACATCTGAATTACTGCAACAGCTTTTTATTTAAGTATATAAACATACATATAAAATCATACAGCTTGATGAATTTCCTCAAACACACCCATTTAACGGCAACAAAGTCCAAAAACATTGCCAACACTCTGGAAGACTTTTTCACACATGGTCTTTAAAAAATACACTTCATTATATGGCTCCCTTACTTTGTTAAAACTTTTCAAGAACTCTCCACGGCCTTTAGGATAAAACCCATCTCCTTAGCTAAATTAAACCCCAGTAATTCCTAAACCTACTATCCTAGTCCTCATTTCTTGGCCTCTGTATATGCTGTTCTTTCTATTTGGATTAACACTTCAACTCTCCTCCCCATCTTAATAATTCCTAATTATTCCAGGAGCCATTTCTCAAAGTCTTCCATGATTCTTTCCCTCCCACTGTCTCTTTTTTCATTTTTTTTTGAAGGTAGAATTTTTCATTACGGTTTGCCAATTCGTTAAGTAAATGAATGAGAACACTTGGCTTTATTACTTTCCCTTCACTCCCTTTTTCCTTCTTGCTCTTTCTAAATAAGAACAATCCACCTTCACTCTGTGGTTTGTGGAGAAATCATTCTGGTTTCCAATGATCCAGTCACACCCTATTGCCCAGCAACCCCACCAAGTGTCCCCCCACCAAGATAAGACTGAAGTAGGGGCAGTCTGCAGTCCTGCTACCTGCCAAGAGAAGTGGGCTCAATGAAAATTGATATTCAAGCAATGTGAATCATTCCACAAGTAAAAAGTTGGTTTAACTGGAATACCTGGAGGAAAAGGGAAAATTGGGAGTGGGGAAAAGAAGAATGCAAAAAAGATTAACATTTACCAAATGCCTACCTACCATGTGCCAGACTCAATGTTAGGCTCTGTCAATGATGTCTAATTTAACTATAATGGGAGGAATGTGCATAAATATATACATTTTTGAATTGCATAAGTAGAATAGGAAAGTCAGTACATTCTTTCATTTGGTTGAAACAAGCTAGTTGTGCATTTATAACTTTCTTTTTAATTAAAAATAATAGAAGTATCAGTTGAAAATCACTGAAATTTTTAATTCCAATTTGCTTAATGAGCTTGAAAATAGTTACATGAAATAAAGTAAACCAAAAACATAAAGGTTTTAGTGTGCAGGAAGAAATGTTACTAGGTCAATGGATAAAGCCAGAGCACCTAAAGTTTTCCATCCAGCTTCCAAATGTTACTGTAAGTAGGGAGGCAGTGCCACCTGAACCACTTTTAGCAAAGCTTTTCACATTCTGTACTTTAGTTTCAATGAAAAAGTTCCTAACAATAAATTCAAAGGGCAAACCCAAGTTCATTCTCAGTAGGCATAACATCAAAAACACCTATCAGTTGGTCCCATCACCAGCAATGTCTATTTCTTCCCCTTAAAACCCAGTAACTGTACCACACTGCTGGGACCCCACCCATGCACAGCTATGACTACTAAACATCCTATCAAAACTGCCTCTTCAGCTCAAAGGGACACAGTTGGGACAAAAGAAAGGAAAAAAAGGAAATACAGAATGTAAGCTTTGTATCAATGTCGAATTCTTGAACTTCTTAGCTGCACTTAATAGGATTGCATAAAAAATGTTCTTGTACATGGGAAATGTGTATGTGAATTATATTGTTTGTTCAAGGATGTGTGCAGCTTGCTCTCATATGTTCAGAAGACAGAGCAAGATGATGGATGATACGGAGGGAGGGAGGGAAAGAAAGAAATGGTGGTGTGACAGGATGTTCAAGTTGGTGGATCAGGGTATTGGGGGAGGGGGGGTCGGTATGCTGGGTTCTGTGTATGGGGTTTGTATTGTTTTTCCAACTGTTCATGTAAGTTTGAATTTATTTCAAAATAAAATTAAAAAAAAAAACTGTCTCCTCTCCTTATGTTAGCAGCCCCTCCCGTGGCCTATTTAGAATTTCAAAGAAAAAAGTTGAACATAAATGAAGGTCAAAACCCAGAAATGTAAGCTGTAGAGAAGAAAAATTCCTCAAATGATAGTATTTGTAGATGTCACTGTTGTCCGTGACCTCTGCCTCACTGAAAAGGTTAAGAAGCTCCTTGAGGACAAGAGCCTATCTTTATCTACATCATTTGCTAAAGCATCTATCAGCGCTTAGAATAAGATAACGCTGCAGCCACAGTCAGAAAATATTCAGTGGGGGAGCTAAGGAAAGTTTCACTTGTTCCAAAAACATTTTGCTCTTCTCTATCTTCTGCTGGAGGTGGGAGGCAAAAGGTATCTTCTTACTTGCAAGATAGTGGGGGCTTAATTCACAGTGAAAGTTTAATTTCACAGAATTCACGACGCCATGGGCCGCGCCGCGGGGGACTGACCACACCTGGCGGGCCATAAGGTCGCGGCCACGGGGCCGTGCGCACGCTTCGGTCGCACGTTCCTGCGGCCTCTCGGGCTTCCTCCCTCCCTCCTGCCCCGGTAGCTGGCGGAGAGCAGAGCCATGCGGAAGGAAGTGGACTGCGCTCCCAGGACCAGCGAAAGGCTCGGCCCCTGGCTTGTCTTCCGTCTGTGCCTGCGTCTGCTCTCGCGCGGCCACAGCCTTTGGAGGGTCCCGCGTCCCCGCCTCCAGACCTGCCCAGGGGTGAACGCGGCCCTCACACTGGAAGGCGAGGGTTCCAGCCACTGTGAGCAAGGACCAGCGCGCAGCTTGGAGGGATCCAGGGGCGGACCTGCGGGCAAGGTCAGGGGGGTGGGCGCGCACGGATTCCGGATAGCGGGCAAGAAGGTTGTGGGGCTGGGCCTCAGATTCCCTGAGGCGGGTAGCATTGGAGGGGGTGGGGAGTAGGCGGAGGCGTAGCAGGAAACGCCCCGGGCCTGGCCCGGCGGGCAGGTCTGGGGGCGCAGTGCAAGGGAGGCACCGGGCGGCGCCCGGCTGGCTTTCCCGGCCCGCTCACCTCGCCCTGGCGGCGCGCCTGGCCTGGGACTCAGGGGGCGGGGACGCGGACCCGCGAGCCTTTGGATTCCGAGGCCGCCCCCTCCTGCTCCAGGGCCTGCGGTCGTGCGGCAAGCGACAGCATGAGAGCGGGCGCCGCTCTTCCACGCCTGCGGACGCGCGGCGAGCGGCGGCGACTGCGCCTCCTTGTGCCATGCGGACCACCAGGGGCCGAGGAGCGGACCGGCGGCGCGGGCGCAGGAAATTAACCCGGACTTCCTCCGTGCTGGCGGCCGCCAGCCTGATGTGCACAGCGCTGGCCGCCTATGCCTGCTGGGGGCAGTTGCCGCCGCTGCCCTGGGCATCCTTGGCCCCGCCGTGCCCCGTGGGCGTGCTGCTTTGGTGGGAGCCCTTCGGCGGGCGCGGCGGTGGCATGAGGCCGCCCCCCGACTGCCGACTGCGCTTCAACATCAGCGGCTGCCGCCTGCTCACCGACCGCGCAGCCTACGGGGAGGCCCAGGCTGTGCTTTTCCACCACCGGGACCTCGTGAAGGGACCCCCTGACTGGCCCCCGCCCTGGGGTATTCAGAGGCGCACAGCAGAGGAGCTGGAGCTGCGGGTATTAGACAACGAGGAGGAAGCGGCGGCGGCCGAAACCTTGACGGTCTGGGGCTCCAGACCCCCGGGCCAGCGTTGGGTGTGGATGAACTTCGAGTCGCCTTCCCACTCCCCTGGGCTGCGAAGCCTGGAAAGCAGCCTCTTTAACTGGACGCTCTCCTACCGGGCAGACTCGGACGTGTTCGTGCCTTATGGCTACCTCTACCCCAGGAGCCACCCTAGCGACCAGCCGCCAGCCCTGGTCCCGCCACTGGCCCGGAAACGGGGTCTGGTGGCCTGGGTGGTGAGCCACTGGGATGAGCGCCAGGCTCGGGTCCGCTACTACCACCAGCTGAGCCAGCATGTGTCGGTGGACGTGTTCGGCAGGAGCGGGCCAGGGCAGCCTTTGCCCAACGGCGAGCTCCTGCCCACGGTGGCCCGCTACAAGTTCTACCTGGCTTTCGAGAACTCGCAGCACCTGGATTATATCACCGAGAAGCTCTGGCGCAACGCGTTGCTGGCTGGGGCGGTACCGGTGGTGATGGGCCCGGATCGTGCCAACTACGAGCGCTTCGTGCCCCGCAGCGCCTTTATCCACGTGGACGACTTCCCTAGTGCAGCCTCCTTGGCCGCCTACCTGCTCTTCCTGGATCGGCACCCAGCCGCCTACCGCCGCTACTTCAACTGGCGCCGGAGCTACGCTGTGCACATCACTTCCTTCTGGGACGAGCCCTGGTGCCGGGTCTGCCAGGCTGTGCAGAGGGCTGGGGACCGGCCCAAGAGCATACACAACTTGGCCCACTGGTTTGAGCGGTGAAGCTGCCCTCCCTCCCTGGGGTGTGATCCAAGGAAGCCAAGTCGTCAGCTTTTTGATGCTCTGCTGTGCATCACCTTCACTGCCGAATTATGGAACTAAGTTCTCCAAACACCCATTTTTTTGTTATATGGGGAAAAGGTGATTTACCAATTGTTATTATTACATACTAGGATGGGGTGGGAGGGATCCCCAGTTCTGTGTTTTGCACAACTAGCAGTCGGGCTCCTTCTGCCGTTGGTGGTTATCAGTGTTCAGGGATGGGGATGGGGCCCTACTTCACCTGGTAAAGTGTGCAAAGGTGAAGAAATAGCTAAACTACAAGATACCGTTGGGTCTGTTGCTCTGAATTTCTTCATCTGCCACAGGTCATTTTTGTGGCCACTGCCTCCAAATCTCATACTGCTTTGTGACTCACATTTCCCTGGTGTCTGGGCCAACACGAAGCAAACCCCTAGTTTCAGAGAGCAGGAGAACTGGCAGCATGCAGCCCGTCTCTTTGCTGGTTGGATCCCAGAAAAGCTCAGCTCCCGAGAAAGGTAAGGAGGGTGATTCAGGAGCCATTGCTGGTTCCTTACGTACAGTTTGTTGCCCTTTACTATGAATGGAAACAAGATGCTGGATTGTCCTTGAAAGAGAATTGAGACATATTTAAGTGTACCTCACTTTACACAAATGTATTCCTGAGAAGCTGCCTTCATATCAAATTCAAGTTAAATGTCCTGGGGGAGGTTAGTATTTAAAGGAAACTTATGGAGAATCCCTGTACAATGTGACTAATCATCTCCTAATTTATTTCTTCTGTATCTTTAAGTTTTTCTATAACCTGCATTTTTAAAAAGCATATTAAAATTACAGATGTGAAAATAAGGCAAAAGCAACCTTCTTTTCCCTTCTACCCAGGAATCCAGCCTATGTTTACAAGCAGAAGAGCAAGAAAGCCACAGTGTCATTTTCCACAAAATTATTTCATGTCTTTATGGGACAAAAAATTTAAATTGGAATGTCAGTTCTCCAGGTATGCTGGCATTACCTTGCTGCAGAACATTGAAAGAGATTGTTTTGTATTAGGGATTATGCAAAAGGAAAAAAAGTTTCCTGATGTTGGTTAGTGGCAGTTTTTTATCCCACCAGTTTTTAGTTAAATGTTCAGTTCCTAGGGACTGAACTAAATTAGTGCCTAGGATTAAACTACTCTGTCTCTTGTTAAAGGATAAATCAGTAATTCTTCTTGGTGCCAGCAGATTCCCCTTCTAGTCTGCATAATTGTACAGTACAGCCTATCCTCACATTTCAGGTGCTGTTGAGAGTATGCCACGGGACCAACCTTGAAAATGTATGTATTGCTTTTAAGTTGTTGAATGTGCAGCATTTTCAAAAGTTGTCAATGTGTACCTACTCTGTGCCAAACACTGGGCTGGGGAACCCTGGGGAGATACAGATTTGTCTAAGGCAAGATCTCTGTCTTTAAGGTTCTTATAATCTACCACTGCCAAAAAGTATACGGAGAACTTTGAGAAAACACTTGGCAGAAGCTCTATGTTTAAGGTGGCATTCTAGCTATGCAGACCATAAATTGATTAGAAAGCCAATTGATGTACTACCTGAAGTAATGTTCTTTTTCTTCACAACTTATTATAAGGAACTTCAGTGCCTAATAATAGTGGGTAGGGTCCAAGATTAATTAGTTTTATACAGAGTTCTGCTGTGACCAATAGTAATTTTCCACAAGATTAGACCATTTTGTCCTAAAGGATCCCTCAGTTCTGCTCAGGTACAACAGCTGAATCATAAATCATTTGAATTATTGAGGTGCAGAGGGGATTAGAAAAGACACAAAGTGCTCAGCACAGTTCCTGGCGCATAGGAAGCACTTGGAAAACATTAGCTGTGATAGTTATCAGTCATTTTAACAAGGAAGGAGCCAAAGTCCGACCCCTTGAGGGACTTGCCCAAGATTACAGTAGTAATGGCAGAACTAGCTGTGTTTGTGCGTGTCACAACCCCTTTGAGCCTCTGTTGCTTGATCTGCAAAATGAGGGGGTTGGACAAAAGCATCTCTGGGACCTTCTAGTTCTACTGGCTATTGTTCTAATGAGCTTTCATTTCCCATTGTGCCTTCCTTATAGACTGGAAATGACTTAACGCCCAACAGCAATAAAATTTAAACTGACAGAAGACCAGACACCAGAGAGGGACAATTTGATTATTATTTTAAAACATACATATATTTTTAAAAATTGTCCCAGGCCTCAGATGCCAAGGAGAGGAGTCAAGTGTTTGGTAACTTATATGGTGAATAATTGCATAGAATAAGTTCTAAATCATTCTTGGATGTATCTCAGGGGCTTCTTTTATGCTACATATTTTCTTATAAAAAATTGAGCATTTATGTACATATGTTCAAATTATTTTGACAACATGATTAAAGTAATGAGATGGAAATTGACTCCTTATTTATAATATATATTCCCCTCCCCATGCACTAATGTGTTCAACCATGACACACTGGGTATTTCTTTGCCAGGGGACAGTTTCTGTAAGTTCATCAGTTCTAGACTGGGAACTGGAATGTGATGGCTTTGCCTCTTCTGAGTTACACCAGGTCCAATTATTCACCTTTTCCTCTGGCTCATTCTTATGAGGCTTCTTCACTCCAACCTGGTGATTCATCTTGAAGGGCAAAGTAGTACACTTTTCTTTCACTGCAGTTCATTTTACTAAGCGCTCTGATGCCTTCTTTGTACTGTCTTTAGCTCCTGTTCACTAAATTAAATGATGCCCTTTTTTAAAGGAGTGGGATAAAGACTGGGAATGTGATGGCCGGCTGAGAGCAGAGGAGGCACTCTTTATCTGCTGGTGCTCAAATTGTTGGAAGGGGAGCATGTGAAGTCAAATGAACACTGAGCCTCAAAATATTTTCTCTGCTTACGTACCTATTCCCCAACACACACACAATCACTGACATGCTCACTTTACAGACTTTGAAAAACAATGATGGCTAACTGAGGGGAGGAGCAGGAGTAACAAGAAAACTGGATTCTATAATGAATGAGTAAGAACAAAGTGCATTATAAAGTGGAACAGGTAGTGAGTATAGCTGCAGAATAAAGAGAAAAAAGGAAACATTGAGATAAATGGGTAAGAAGTGTTTGAAGAGAAATTGAAAAGATCGTATAGAAGAAAAGGAGAGGGATAGAGAAACAAATAAGAAAAGTAGAGGAAAGATAAGGGTTAAATGACAACAAAAGAGGTAGGATATAGGAGGGACAACAAATGCCCAGAGACTGAGACTGAGGGAATAATTTAAAATCCATAATTCAAAGCCACTTTTCTGAAAAGAAACTTTTGTTCAACTTAAAATACAGCATCCATTGGCAAACAGGAGTGAAATCAAGGAGTATAAACTCCCTGACAAGGAAAGTCAGGAACTTAACCAAAAAAAATCTAATATTTCAGTAGAAACTTAAAACTGTTTCCTTGACTCATTACAACACTTTCTTGAATTCTTATGACTGCTTCTTTTTCATCTAGAAAAAATCCCATTTATTGAAGAATTTTTAAATTTCCAGTCAGCATACTTCAACTCAATAACTATTTTTAGAGAAATTTATTTTTCTATGTAGCCATAATCATCATTGACTAACGAAGAGATGGAGGAAAATATGTAAGGGACTCAGTACATTTAGTACACTTAGTTTCCTTAATACATTTTAAAATACTGGATTTTTATTACATCCCAGAGATCTTTGAATTGGTTATTTTTTTTTAATTACTGTATCACCAAAGTATACTAAAAAAGTAATGCCCTATTAGGCCATGAGTGCTAAGTATCTTAATCAACATTTAACAAACATTTCTAAAGTGCCTTCTATGTGTGGAAATATAAATGAAGGCAAGGACATTGTTCTCAAAAAGCTTGTGTTCTAGTGAACACAGACACTAGAACAGGCATATTAATAATCATGACACATGGTAAATGCTGTCATAGGAAGCACTTATAATAAAGACATAAGAAGCTGTATTAGATCATGTGCAGAATTTTAAAAAGAAAAACAAAACTTAATGGGAGCCTCATGTAGGCACAGCAGTATATTTCTGGAATGAATTTCCTTTGACACACACTAAGTCTTCTTAATGTTCTTTCTGAAAAACACAAGTGGTCTCAACAATTGTCTGTCTGAATTTTTCCTCTAACACTATAGTTAAAATAAACATCATTATTAAGCATCACTTTAAAAATGACTAAACTCTATAGGGATTTTGCTCTCCTAGCAACTAGGGAAACTTGCCCTTACCCTATGATTTTATTGCTCTCTTAATGTTAAGTAAACATTTTAGAAATCTCCGTTCCACTAAGGAAAACTTATTCTGAAATGCTGTTAAGCGCAATCATCTTGTGGTTCCAATAAACTACCTTTATGTAAGAATGAGTCTGCCTTATGGCTTATCAAGCCTTCTTTGAGACGTACAAATTTGTGGCTTTTATGCAGATTCTTTACCAGAAGTTGTATTTCATAAGTTGCATTACATTAAGTTTTGCAATAACTATGCCAGTTTACTTAAATTTCACTAATCTTTAGCTGCTTACTATGGGCAATTTTCTTTTCCCTGAATTTGGGTTTTCTCATCTGCAAAATATAGGGGCACATATCTTGCACTGGCTTACCAGGAGTTGTGCTGTGACCTCAGTGTCTGGATATTTGCAAAGAAAAAGGAGCCAGGACTGACAAGGGCTTAGACAAGGTTGGCTGACTCACCGGACAGAGAGGCCCTTTTGGGTGGTTGCCAGCAGCTTTTATTGTGGAATCTACAAGAGCCTAGAGACCTCACTGTGAGGGCCAGTATCAGTTAACAGTAGATGTGCTCAACAAGGGGTAAGTGCAACAGGAG
>PVKY010012090.1:0-11748 GCA_004027775.1 Bradypus variegatus | reverse complement strand
TGGGCGGGGAGAAAGAAGGAAGAGGAGACGGAGGTAGTGATGGAGTGACTTTAGCATCAGTTTGGGGAACCAAAGTCAGGAGGGAGCTGAAGTCAGGCAGAATCCTCCTAGAGGCTCTGTGGGGCATGGGTTAAGGTGGGGCACCCCTTGATTGGAGACTGGGGACCCAATCAAGTGCACAACTGAAGCTACAGAATCCATGGTGAGGTGGCTACAGGAATCCAACAGAAGACAGCATTTCATCCCAAGAGTGTATGGTTTCTTTATTTCAACTGCAGGAAGGAAAGCTGGAAGGGCTCCCAAGGATACTTTCCTGAGCCTTGGCCCCACTGCACTTCCTACTCTGTCTCCTCTTTAACGGGATTCCAAGGTTGCTACCTCCTTGGCCCTTGGACACTCCTTTCTGTCACCACAATAGCTAGCTTCATGTTGCTCCTTTCACTGGCTTGGACACAGCACCCACCTCTCAGTCTCCTGGTAGAGCTGTTGTCTTTGCAGTCAGGCTAGCTATGAAGTTCCTCAAGAAAGAGCCAACCCCTGTGGAGTCTTACTTCCGGATGGGCTCCTCCTAGATTTATGAGGTGTACTGGATTCCTTTTTGCTGGGGCTGGTGCTTTTGTGAGGGGAAGAGCTGTATCTGCTGTCCATTGGGCTTCTCATACCTTCTTTATTTTTGTCATCTCTAGAGGTTCCATGGCCTGTCCACTCACGTAGCTTTTAGTCTACAAAACTGAGACAAGGGGTCCTACTCCTGAATATTTAGTTGCTTCCACAACAGCTGCAATCACTTCACTTGGCTGCCCTGGGGGAGAAGCTGGCAGTCTCCGCGACATGCTAGAAGCATCCTCTGAGGACACGCTGGCAGCACCTGCCACGACCACATTAAGACCACCCTGAGGACCAGGACGGAGCTCCTTCCATGCACATGCTGGCTCCGCGTCTCCTTGGACCCTGGGTGGCTGCTCCTGCCGCTGCTGCGTTTACCTGTCCTGGGCCTGAAGATATGATTACTGTCATACACAGCACCTGCTCTTGTCCCCATTGCCATTCTTCCCACTGCCCCTTTAGCAGGCCCTGCAGATTTTGCAACTGCAGAAGAGTGTGTGCTAGGGTGGATACAGTGGGATTCCATGAACAGAGCATGTGTACGAAACATGCAGGTAATCTCTCCAGAATGTCTAGAGGTGGCCCCACATTCCCTCAGGGGCCATGCAGGGCTCTTAGGAATGACTTTATCCTGACCTCCTTCTCCCTGGAGCTCCGTGATTCCTGGTTTCCTCCTGCAATCTGTCACAACACAAGGCTGCCCATTTGCTCCCAGCTGGGATGGCCCAAGTAATGCTTCACTGGTGATCTCACCAGATAAATGAGTTTTTCCCAATAGCCGAAGAGGTGTTCCATGAGTCTGAAGGAGACCACAGCTGCACGCGGAACGTATGGCCAGCCAGTGGCAAGATTCAAGCATAGCAGCCGTTTCTCATGGGAGTGGCCAGAGATCTTCCAAAGTTCCACAGAAGAAGCCTGGTTAGCTTCAAGGTCATGGTGGGCTGGTGGCCCCTCCCTAGCGGTCTGGCCAGGGCAGGCAGCCCCTTCACAGCCTGTAGCTGGCTGGTCCAGCAGCAGGCCAGCAGGCACGACATCAAGTTTCCAAGCTCACAGAGATGGTGGACGTCAGGCCTGCAGTCACCTTCCAGCCTGGGCTGTGCACAGCAGTCCCTCTGCCTTCTGCTGTCCTGGTAAAGTTGCTCAGACACACATGCATCCTTGATTGGATCTCTCTCCCCTCAGATAGCTGCAGGTCCCTAAGGGGCATGGTGAACATGCCCACTGCCCTGCTCTCAGCCACCCCTCTGTCAAGACAACTCTGACTCTGGCATTTGATCCTGCAAAATCACAGTCCCAGCTAAAAAGAGAGTGACTTCAACTGCTCATCTCCTTCAGGGATTGTTGTCTTGGCCTAAATCCCATTGCTCTGAAGCTTTTGTCCTCTGTAGCCCTCGGCGAGCTACCACACACACATATACACAAGCATCCCTGCACGTGCATGCACACTCATCTCGACTACCAGTTGCTCCTCAGGGCTGGGCCGCCAGTGGTGACCCACCCTCCCAACTCACTGCAGCCTTCACTGGGTCAGGCTGACTGTGGGGATGGGCAGCATGTGCACTTGAGTTTTATATAATGAGTACATTCTCATCAGGGTGGACAGACATCAGCTCTCCCTCACCTACACTTACTCTATGTCCTGCCCATGCAGAGGGACAGCCACGACCACTGTTGCTCCCAGCTGTTGTCACAGGTGCCCAGGTCCCCCGGGTTGGCTCTTGGGGGCCTAGTTCCTCCTTGTAGCCCTTACAAGCCCCACTGGGTAGTTTACACATAATGGCACCCAAAAATAACTCCTCAAAGAACAGGAAAGGTGAAATTCATTTTACCTGTCTTTCTGTGGCTCGATCCCTTCCTATCTCAATAGATGACCTATTGGTGGAGCCCAATGCCTCATGGAGATTTAGGCCAAAGGGACCTTCCAACTTAGAGATGACTAAACTGGCAGTAAGGCTGCCCCTACTGGGGAAACAAGATTTACAAACCCCTATTTTTGTCTTTGCTACTCTTGACTCCTACTGCCCCAGGACACAGGACTCTGCAGCTAACATTTGCTAGGTGCTTACTGCGTGCCAGGCACCGTGCCAACAATTAGTATTTCCATTTTATAACTGGGCATAGAGAGGAACAGTGACTTGATCAGTGGTGGGGGGATCAGAATTTATCCTTGGGCAGTGGGACCCACAAGTCCAACCCCCCCAACTACCTCGCTATACGGACTGCACCTTCTTTTGTGACTTAAGTTCCAAACCACTGTGGGAACTACTCTGCCAGTGAGCTGACTGCAGAGTCATTGTTTAGAGGCATACTTCCCACTGCTACCCAGTGTCAGACTCTGCTGGACCTCATACCAGGAAAGCAGGGCCACTCAACATAAGCTTAAAACAAGGCCATCATAAAGTAGGAAGAGAACTTGAGGAAGCACCTCTTTAGAATTATGTTCTCCATAAGGAAACAACTCCTTGGGATTATGTTCTCCATGAGGAAGCACCTCTTTAGAATTATGTTCTCCGTGAGGAAGCAACTCCTTGGGATTAGGTTCTCCATGAGGAAGCACCTCTTTGGAATTATGTTCTCCATGAGGAAGCACCTCTTTGGAATTATGTTCTCCACTGATTTGTCTGCTTGAACAAGCATGCCATATGAACTTTCTTTGTGTGACATACACTCATGGGTGACTCAGATTTTGATGAACCTGCCCCTCCTCCCCCCAAACCTGGCCAGAAAGGGAAATTAACAAGTTGTGTGGCACAGCCTCTTTTGGAGGTGTTGGGTGGGAATTTATTAAGAAACAAATTTTCAAGGACAGAATTATAAACTTATCCATCTTATGATTACAAAAACAAAGATATCATACTTTAAAAAATATCATATTCAATTTTTTAAAAGGACTTATTTTCTAGACCTCTACTCCATAGGTAATATAGATAATATCACAAAAAGAGCAAGTGTGGACTACCGAAGAATGCAGATAAGTAACCTTATTTTTTAAAACCACAATACCATTATTGAAATTTCCTCTTGCATCATTCTGGCTGTCCTTGGCTGGGTAATCATAACTGCTGTGTTATTACAAATGGAAATGTTCAGAGCATCTATGATGGTTAAGTTCATGTGTCAGCTGGGCTGGGCTATAGTGTCCAGATGTTTAGTCAAGCAAGCATTGGCCTGATTGTTACCCTGAGGACATTTCATGGATTTAAATCATCAGCAAGTTGATTACACCTATGGTTGATTACATCTACAATTAAAAAGGAGAGTGCCTTCAGCAATGGGAGAAGTCTCTTCTAATCTGTTGAAGGCTTTAAAGAAGAACTGATGATTTTAGCAGTTAGAAGGAAGAATTTCCATCTCTACTTCAGCCAGCAAGCTTCTCAGGAACTCATCGAACACCTTCACCCAACTTGCAGCCCTAGATACTCAGACTTGCAACCCCCACAGTTTTGTGAGCCAATCCCTAGAATAAATCTCATAATATTTGCAAGCGCGCGTGCGCACACACACACCCACACATCTTGTCAGTTCTGTTTCTCTGGAGAACCCTGTCCAATACAGCATCTTTCCAGCTCAAGTGCAATTTTATCAAAAGAGAAAATTAAAATGGAACTATAAAATAACCCATATACACTGTAATAATGCATGCAATCAGAATGTTTTTTCCCACTCATAAAGGAGATCTAAATGAAATTGGCAAAGACATTAATATAGAATCATCTTGAAAGCACTCTATTCTATAGTGTCACCTGCAGTTTACTTCATCTCGTGTACAGCACGGGACACAGCTCACCCATGACCCCCCATCACCAGCACTCTAGGAAACCGCTGAGATCTGATGGTCTAAATTCCAGGATGGCTGAGAGGAAAAACAGACAAGACTCCTCTAGAAGGGAGAAAGTGCCTACGGGAAGGGATAAAAATCCATGTTAGGAATAACGAGACAGGAAGCCCTGCCCTGTTAATGAGCCATGTCTAAGGCAGTGAGCTTCCGCCATCCTCCAGCCTTCCTCGTGCCTCTTTAAACTGGCTTCACAGGAAGTCCCTCACCAGGCGGTTCCTAACCTGTCACAGCACGACACTGTCATCCTCAGGCCATTTTCCCTTTCCAATTAAAAAGCCATTTAACAAAAGACCAGTTTACACGTTCATTTCAATTATGTCCATAAAACGTTAAATATACGAATCACATTCCAAAACCCAAAAGAATTTTTCTAAACAAATGAAATACATAGACAAATTCAGGACCCAAGTCATTAAAAATTTTTACAAAAATCACAGCAAATTATATTTTGTAACAAGAAACAAAACAACAACAACAAAAATAGCTATATACAGTAAAGTTTCAAAAAGCTCAGTGATGGAGCAGCAGCGTCACACTTTAAATGTACTGTTCATTAATGCTTGTATGATACACCTATTTTAACTTTCTGTTAAATAATAGATTAAAGAATACTTGTTGAAAACCCAAAAACTGAATTGCAGTTATTCTTAAAACTTCCTAATTTTGCCCATGTGTCCAAAGTTGTGGATGACGGTAACAGCCTCCAGAGAAGTCAGGTTTTTGGTGAAGCAAAGCACATAGTGCCCTGGTTAGATAATGGTGCTTTCTCTTTTGTCCTATAATTACTTCAAATATGATGCCTATCCTGGAGATTCTTAAGATGACTTTCAATACAAAATAAATAACTTCTATAAATCTTTTTTTTATATAAAGCACACATCCCTGTGTAGTTAAGCAGTATCACAACCTAGAAAGTGCAAATAAAATGATTGATACTAAACCCTGTTACAAAAAGGCAAAATCCAGCTGAATGACTATATAATGACATTTTAAAAGTCCAATAATTTGCTATGTAGGAAAACTGTATCAATTCTTAAGAATAATCAGTATCACACTACGTGTCCTGAGGAGCACAAAAGCAAAGCTCCTTTCAGATTCTGACTCCTTAGAATCTAGGTTAAATATCAGTCTACCTTTCCTTCAATGAAATTCTGTGACATTCAAAATAAATTGATGTAAATATTGAAGTTTTGCATTTCTAAACTCTACTTTCTATCATAAAATAGCCTATGACTTCTCTAAAATTATTAATAAAGAATTGATATTACTGTTGAAATATCTACTTGTTGAATTACAAACTTTTCTTCCTGAATACCATGTTCTTAATTTTTATTAGGAATATCAATCAGCACATTTTCACAAAGAACAAATAGTTGGGAGATAAATTTGCACAAAGCGTACTAATTTAAAGAATCAAGGATTAATCATTATAAAAGATTGATACAATAAAGCCTTTGGAGGTCAAACAGGCCATTAAAACACACCATACACATAAGAAAATGGTATCATCTGCATAAATGACATGACCTGGGTCACAGGTCTACCTTCCCAAATATAGGCACTTCTTCATGAATTAAAAATTATGAACTACCAATCTTCAAAAACAAACATTTTCAAACCTATTAGAAAAGCAAATTTTAAATTATGCCTGTCTAATAAAAATTTGCTTTGAAAATATACTTTAGAACACTTTGTCCTTTCTCACAACTCTGTTAGGAATCCTGAAAACTGTTATTTTGGACACCTGAAAATGTATTATTTATCACTTTAACTAGCACGTATAATATTCAATAATTTACTTATCTCAGGTTTTGAAGTGTTAAAATGAGGAGCTGACTAAACCTGAATTAACCATTAATTGTGAATTTACACTGAATTAACACATGAGCAACCAAGCAGTATTTTGATGTGACTAAATGTAAATCTCTATATTTAGTCATGAATTCTATGCACTTGTAGGATTTAGATTTTACATGGAAATAGAATTAGGTAATAAGATATAAGTCTGAGTTTGTTGCAATCTAAAAACACCATGCTCAAAAGGTAGTAAAAGTTTTTAGAAGTTTTTAGAAATCAATGAGCCAAATATTCACTTTAAAACATCTTAGTTGTAAACAGGATATGCTTAACACTCCAAAGTTCTCCAAAGGGAGATATTTTAGAACAAAAATAATTTTATTTTAAATCATTAAATGAACATTTAGTCCTTTAAATTATATTTTAAAACTTTAATGGAAATTAACAAATACACAAATTTAATTTAATGTGATTTACAGAAAAAAATGCAATTAGAAGAGTAAGGGCAAAACTCCATTAGTGTAAAAGTCACTGGCCCCTATCTACAAAAGAACAACTGGATTGTTTTCAATGGCTTGACGCACCAGAAAGTCTTAAAATGTAACTAAAGAAATAGATGTGTTGTAGCTCTCTACATTTAATTTAAATATGAATTTTATTTTCTGATAAGTCGAACCAGAATGCTACTTTATCAACTTTTATGTAGTTTAACAAGTAACATTCAGCAATCCTTTGTTTAGTAATCTTTTGTTTAAGTATAAAAATCTCAGCTACCTGAAAATGTTTTTTCAAATCATACCTCTATTTCATCACAGCTTTATATGTAGTTACAATTTTCAAACTTTGAATATTCTGTGTGATTTCATGTACCTGTACAAGAAGAATAAGAGAGAAAATTAAATAGATCTGATTTGCAAAAATTGATATGTGACATTTGTGTGCTTTTGGAAAGAGTGCATAGGACATTTCCAAAGCAATCAAAAAGGTAAAATATTGTTCAAACCATTTGAACAATATAATCAGATTCAGCATGATTATATCTTCACAGAACCTGCAGAAGTTCTCCGTGCAGGATTAATATTGAGATTTCTAGGGCACTGTCTTGAAAAACCAATTTACGATAGTATACTGCTGTGCTTTAATGGGATTTCCTGCAAGTTTAGGATCATAACCATATAGGAAAGTAGCTGTTATGACAAGAATGATTCCAAGAAAAAAGATATTGGTTGCCACAAAATCTTGTAGCCAAAAACAGGATATCAGTGTTGATAATTATGGACAAAGAAGTTGCAAATCCTTTTAAGATGTTAAAATAACAGCAGCTAATTCCAAGCCCTCCCACTGCCTGAAGAACAGATACTCTCCAAGTTGGTCGGTTAGACCCCTGAAAAAAATCCCTTCTTTGACACCAACTTTGCATCCTAAAGGAACAACCATTAATCCAAATATACGCCCCAAAAAACAGCAAGTTTAAGTGTTTTCATGGGTTTATTAAGAATTTCATGATGTATTACTCAATTCAGTGCTCTTAGACTGCATTCACTGTCTTTGTAGATCAGAAAATGTAGGTCATTATCTTCAAAAGCTCAGCAATACTCCCCCCCCCGCCAAGCGGCCGGGAAGTTGGCGGACATTCAGACTGAGCGTGCCTACCAAAAGCAGCCGACTGTCTTCCAAAACAAGAAGGGGGTCCTGCCTGGAGACACTGGCAAGCAGAAGCTCCCGCGTTACTCCAAGAATATTGGTCTGGGCTTCAAGACACCCAAGGAGTCCACTGGGGGCACCTACACTGACAAGAAATGTCCCTTCACTGGTAACGACTCCAACCGAGGGCGGATCCTGTCTGGCGTGGTGACCGAGATGAAGCTGCACAGGACCATCGCCATCCGCCGGGACGACCTCCACTACATCCGCAAGTACGGCCGCTTCGAGAAGCGCCACAAGAGCGCGTCTGTGCACCTGTCTCCCTGCTTCAGGGATGTCCAGATCGGCGACACTGTCACGGTGCGTGAGTGCCGGCCCCTGAGCAAGACCGTGGCTTCAATGTGCTCAAGGTCACCAAGGCTGCCAGCACCAAGAAGCAGTTCCAGAAGTTCTGATTCTGGACACTGCCCACCCCCAGCTCCGTAGAAATAAAGTTATTTTCCCACCAAAAGAAAAGAAAAGAAAAGAAGATCAGCAATAACCCAACAACCACTGCAGTAGAAGATAGATAACAAGATCCCTCCTCTTCTAAAGTCCTAGAATAAAGCGTCATCAGAACCAAACTGGGAGTCTGAAAGATCACAGTGCCCAAGGAAAGATATTTTAGGCTGGTGGATACTGTATCTTCATCTGCTTCCGGTGCAATTGCAGGCCATGGCTCAGCTCTGCTGGGCACCCCAAACCCAGCCCATTCGGGTTTGGAAGCCTCCCACAGAGGATGGTATCTGACCTCAAGTAGAAGCAGTGAAGGATCTACCAGAAATGACACTGATCTTTCAATTTTATATTTTTGATAACACCTTGGGGAGCCTCCAGAAAGTAAACATACATCTTCACTTGCAACTTAACACAGGAGTGCTTTCAGTTAATTTCAGAATTATTGCAGTCAAGTAATCAATAACCGTATTTCCAGTTATGGTTCCCTGTACGGCCTAATTCAGACATACCAGAGGGCAGACAAATTGATGTCTTCTGTTTCCACTCTGAATTTTAAGCTAATTGTTTGACCAGTATTTCAATGAGGAACCTTTAAAAAAGGTGGGGTGCAGGGCAGTGCGGTGTGGTCAGACACATTTGTGAAAGGCAGCACGCTGCATCCTTCTGCTGGACATTCAACAGACCCCCTGAGAAGTCCTGCAGTAATGTATTTGTTTAATGCAGCCTCTTCAAAATTAGCGTGACCACAGACCCTCTTTTTTTTTCAGTCACAGAACACCGATGAACACGGTCTGAGAAATGCCTGCTGACACACATACATGCCTTTAGAAAGGCAGTGAGTAATACTGGGAGTATTTACATTTTGATCAGACATTTACTTGGAAGAGAGAATTTTTACTAGACACTTGGACCATCAGGCTAATTTACAGAAAAGTAGGAATCTTGCCCATTTTTGGAATGGAAATATTGACAAAGAAAAGAGAAGAAAAAAATAAACTTATCAGCAAAAAAATGCACATTCATATATGGCCCTTCAGTCAAATGCTTGACATAACAACTGACAGTGGCTGCGCCCAGCAAAACCATCAGTACACGTGTCCAGAGACCATTTTCCATCAGTCAGCTGTGGCTCAAAGTCATTCCCAGAGCCTGCTGTGAGTGCTTGTCAGGAAACCAAGCAAGTATTTCTAAATGACTTTCAGAATATTTTCACAGTCATCAAGCCCTTTGATCACTGCCACCTGGAAGAAGTTGACAAAAATAATCAATGGAAGGAAGCTTAGCCTTCCTCCTTTCACTTTTTTTGTTTCTAGATCCTTGGTTCTAGACACACAATAACCAAGAAGGTGCATTGGTTATTAGAGGGTGCAGCAGAGTAGTCAAAAGTTTAACATCAGAAAGAAAAAACAAACAACTGAAGAGAGACTGTGGAAAGGACTTGAGTAGATAGTTCACACAAAAGGAAGTTCAAATGACCCTCAACTATGTGACATGATAGTCAACTTCCTAAGAAGGGAAATGCAGTTCAGAACTCCAGTGAGATACCAATTTTTATCCATTATATAGAAATAGATTAATGGTGTGGAGCAACAGGCCCCCTTATGTATCCTATGTGGAGAACATTTTGGCCGTTATCTATAAAAATTTAACACACATGCTTACTGACTGAGCAATCTTGCATCTAGAAATTTATCCCCCATACATGCACTCACGCATGAGAGGAATGGCCAACTTCAGGGTACTCAATGCAACCCTATATATTAGAAAAATTAGAAAGAACCTAAATACCCACCATGAGTGGCTGGTTAGACATCCATGCAATGAAAGCCTGTGCAGTCAGCAAAAATTAATGGTCCAGCTTTATGTGTACTGATAGGGAAGGTCTCCAAATTGCTCTAAGTAACAAAAGCAGAAGCACGTCTACTTGCCAAACTTGAAAGCTATGTGAAATAAACAGTAGGAATGTATGCAGGGACACATGTGCACACATGTATTTGTATTTATATCTATGGGCATATATATACTTATAAATATTCTTGGCATAGTCAAGTGTGTGTGTATTTCTGGAAGGACATGTAAGAAACTGGTAACAGCAGTTACTTCTTGGGAAAGGAAACGGCACAACTGAGGGAAGGTGAGGTAGGGAAGGAGACTTCATTCTCACTCTATATTCTTTTTTTTTTAATTTAATGCAGTTTTATTGAACCATCTGAAGAGTACAATCAATGGCTCAGAGTATCATTATGTAGTTGTGCATACATCACCATGTTCAATTTTAGAACATTTTTATTACTCCAGAAAAGAAACAAAAATAAAAAGAAAACCCAAATCCTGCCATCCCCCTTTCCCCCCATTAGTGACCCATAGTATTGGTGTTGTATATTTGCTACTGTTGAGGAAAGAATATTAAAATATTACTGTTAACTATAGTCCATAGTTTTCAATAGGTACCTTTCCCCCATATACCCCTCTATTATTAACTCCTTGTAATAGTGTTATCCATTTGTTCTAGTTCTTGAAAGAACATTTTTATAATTTGTACAGTTAATCATGCATGTTGTCCACCCAAGATTCACTGTGTTACACATTCCCATGCTTTAACCTCCAACTTTCCTCCTGGTGACATACATGACTTTAAACTTCCCCTTTTCACCACATTTGCACACCATTCAGCACTGTTAATTATTCTCATAATAACACGCTGCAGTCACCTCTATCTATTCCTAAACATTTAAGTTTGGTCTAGTAAATCATTCTGCACATGTTAAGCAACTGCTCCCCATTCTTTAGCCTCTTTCTATATCCTGATAATCTATAGTCTAGATTTTAAGTCTATGAGTTTACACATTATAATTAGTTCATATTAGTGAGATCATATAATAGTTATCCTTTTGTGGCTGACTTATTTCACTTAACATAATGCCCTCAAGGTTCATCCATGTTGTCACGTGCTTCAGAACTTCATTCCTTCTTACTGCTGAATAATATTACATTGTATGTATACACCACATTTTGCTTATCCATTCATCTGTTTATGGATACTTGGATTGTTTCCAACTTTTGGCAATTGTGAATTTCACTGTATACCGTTTTTTTTTTTAATTCAGTTTTATTGAAATATATTCACATACCATACAATCATCCATGGTATACAATCAACTGTTCACAGTATGATCATATAGTTATGTGTTCATCACAACAATCTATTTCTGAACATTTTCCTTACATCAGAAAGAATCAGAATAAGAATAAAAAATAAAAGTGAAAAAAGAACACCCAAACCATCCCCCCATCCCATCCTATTTGTCACTTAGTTTTTATCACCATTTTTCTACTCATCCATCCATACACTAGATAAAGGGGGT
>PVKY010012089.1:0-11694 GCA_004027775.1 Bradypus variegatus | reverse complement strand
AACAACCACAATCAAGATTCACAATTGTTTCATCACCACAAAGAGACTCTCATGATAATTACACCACTCATCCATCCCTTCCCCATTCCTAACCCTGGCCAATATCTGCTCTGTTCATCTCTATAGTTAGGTCTTTACAAGGATGTTCTATAGGTGGAATCATACAGTATAACCTTTTCAGATTGACTTGAGAATTCTCCAAGTTGTTCTGTGCAGCAACAGTTCATTCATTTTTATGTCTGAGTAATATTGCATAGTACAGATGCATCACACTTTGCCTTTCACCGGCTGATGGGCATTTGGGGTGATTCTAGTGTGGGGGCTACTGCAAATAGAGCTGCTGGGAACATTCATATACAGCATTTTGATTTTGGAAGGTTTTTCCTTTCTCTGTGGAAAAATATCCAGGAATAGGATTCCTGAGCTGTATAGTAAATGTATATGTAATTTCATAAGAAAATGTTAAGCTGTTTTCCAGAGTTGCTGAACTCCCATTACTTTTAACAAATTCCTCAGGGTATAGTTCAGACATATGGAAAAATATAGCCTGTAGCTGGGTGTTCTTCCATTCCAGCTGGTTTTTGAATATTGTTAGATTATCTTTATTTCTGAATAGTTTTCCATGTTTTATTGTTGGGATAATAGAAGATGACTGATTTGGACCTTAGGTTTAGTGCTGAATATCAGGGCAACAGAAGATTAAAGTAGGACTACAGCCAAGGATTGGTTTGAGATTGATATTTGTGTAAAGTATTTAAAGAACTGGACTTCAGTCTAAACACACAGCTTGTGAGTGATTGGTCATGGGAGCTGTGGCTGGGATATTGCTAGAGTATAGTGAAGACTAAAGAGAAGATACATGCAGAATTCTGCTAGGAGCTAATAACAGTGGTATAAAATATGGTAGGACTGTGACTGGGGGGTGAAAAGGATTTAAACAAATGAATCCTAAATGATCTTCCCAGCTCTTGCTCTCCATAAAAAGATTTTCAACCAGTCCCTAAGAACTCTAAAATCTAATCTATTTGAATAACTGCAGTCATCTTAGATTTGAACAGATCCAAATGATTGAAATGAGATGCAATAAATATTACAAAGAAAGTAATTAACTTGGCTAAGATCACAACACTAAACAGAGAAAACAAAATGAGAAACCGTAACTACATTTCCCAAACCCCAGTCATAGTAGTAATTTGTGTCAACACATTTTATATAGAGAATGATTGAAAGGGTTTCCAAGAAACTATAGTTGACCCTACCATTTGTCTAAACTTCCTGGGCATTTTGAAAGAGATTAAATGCCAAGTAAGACTACTTACTGTTGAGTCTGACTGAGAAAGACTTAAATAATCAAACTGTTGACTTAAATTTCTTCCTTCCTTATCAACACAAGATTGATTCACAAAGGCTAGTCTTACATTTTTCTGTTTCACAGCCATCAGCAGCCTCAGGGTTTCTGCACTGACATCACTAGTCTGAAGGCTATGGAGATAGAGGAGGAATTACGTTAATTCTACATGTTATATTTCAACTTTATCACATTAATAAGATTCCCATAACTCCATTCTTAGGACATTCTTGGGAGTCACCTGTGCCACCTCTGAGGAAAAAGGAAAATCTGCTCTAGACTAAAAACCTTTGCTTTCAGTAGATAGAGCATTGCATTAAACACTGCAGCATAAAGCAAGAATTCCATTGAAAGAACAGACCAAAGTTATTCATTATAATCACTGATGCTGTGTGCCCAATACTTTACATGCATATATGATTATTTCTTCACAGACAATACCATTAATGTTGTGATTTTATAGATCACAATTTTGAGGATCCAAATTTTTAATTTAAAGATGTTTACAGAGAAGAAAGTCCACATTCAGGGGCCCATGCTCATAACTTTTGGTACAGCACCTTCAAATCAAGGATGAGTGGTTCATACTCATGTATTTTTAAATGTCCTCTCTACATATGTGTCCCCATTAATGTGTAGGTGCAAATGCTTTTATAACTTGAAATATAGGTGTAAGGAAATATCATTGAAGAGAAAAATAAAATTCCTGCCATTGTGGAGCTTATATTCTAGTGGAAGGAGATGGATAACAAACAGAAGACATGGTATGCTTTAAAATAAGAGCCATGGAGAAAGATAAAAAGAATAAAGGATATGAGAAAGGCTGCAGTGCTTTAGTGGGTGCTTCCATGAATTTTAAGTTTTGACACAATATCTATGCATATAGAAAAGTATCATTTGAGGAAAAGGGAAAGTAAGTAATAGTGGGGTCCCAAGAACATTTTTCGTTTGAGAAAACTGCAAGCAAAGGGTAACTGAGTTGTCCTTTATGGTCCTGATCAATGGGAAATCCAGGGTGTGTGTACCTTATCTTTACTTACATGCCCACTAAACTGGACATTGTTTTCCTTCAGGAAAATAAGACTGGTAGAGGGATTGCTAAATATGTCCAGAAGTCTCCATCTATGTAGACAAACTATTAATGGAAATTGCAGTAGGCAACTTCTAAGATGTTTTCCATTGATCCTTACCTTGTGACTTTGCATAATCCCTTCCCCTCTAGGGTAGAAGAGACCTGATTTTTTTCTAACCAACAGAATAGGCATAGGGGAGGGGATATCACTAACAATTATTTTACATACAGTTGTTACCTCTACCTTGCTAGCAGACTCCATTGCCTTCTTAGCTTGTTCACTTTGAAGTGAGCTGCCATGTTTGAGAGAACAGCCCTTCAGGATCTGAGTTCTTCCAGCTTCCCCATGAACTTACAGTTAGATCCTTTAATGGCTGGGCCTTTAGGAAAGACCTCAGTCCTGGATGATACATTGACTGTGTCTTTGGAAAGGCCCTGGGGAAGACTCCAAACCCACATAACTATGAGATAAATGTATGATGTTTTTAGCCCTATGATTTTGATAATTTGCTACATGGCAATAAATAGCTAATACAGAAAGAATTTAATACGAAAGGATTTTAATGACCCCAAGTTTGAAGCCACAAAATGGGGAGCTGAAAATTCTTCTGTTTCCTTCTCTGGTAATGAAGGACATATCTGTTAGGTCTGGGCCCCGGGCCCTCCCCCATCTCCCTGTTTGGCAAAACCAGGCTGCAGATCAGGTCATGTCTCACATTGCTGCCCCCTCCTTTCTCCAATTTTCATGCCACTTTCTTTTTTCTCATCCATCACTGCCCCCTCCTTTTCCCTCACAAATTTATTCCCTCCCTGTCTCCTGTGCTGTTAAAATGCACAAACCAGGATTTGCCAAAATTACAAGACAAACTATGCATAAACTCCAATTGGCCAAAATTTACATACTTTACACTGCATAACCTCCTGTTTGGTGAATAGCCCTATAAAAAGAAATACCACCACCCAATTGTATGCTTTCCCCTCCAAGCAGCCTTTCTGGCAGTGGGGGCTTCCCTGAGGCTTCTCTCAAATAAAATTTTCTTTGTCACCTGCCCATTTGGCTTTTTTGCCCATCTTTTAAACCAAATTATCTTACAATACCCAAAACAGCAGAATTAGAAAATTAGGAAATATTAAAATATTGGACAATTCTTATCCTCTCTCAAGCACAACAAGTAATTGCTACCATTTATTCATCATTGTATTCTACTCTAGGCACTCCACACCCATTCTCAATCTCCCAACAGGGAGACTATTCCCATTTTTCCCTCAGAGAGTTGAGTCTGCTGACAGACTAGAACATCTCAAACTGAATTCTCCAAGGATTCTTTCTTTCACCAAGAAAGAAAATATCCAACTTACACAACTGTCTGAAGTATACAATTCAGGTGTCTCAAAGCCTCAAGGAGTCGCACAATTCCTTCATCACTCAACTCATTCCTAAACAGATTGCATTTTTTTTAGTGTTTTGTTCTTGATAAGAAGAGAGGCAGTGGCTCACAGCAGGCACTCATTAACAAACTCTTCTAGCCTGAAACAAGGAGATGCACAGGTGAAACAGAACCCAATCCTTGGAGAGAAGTGGCATGCTGAATAGATGAGCAAGAACTAGACATTTACCAAATGCCAATCTCAACCAGTTTTCTATGAAAGAACTGACAATCCAACAGAGCAGCATCTCAAACACCAATGAGAATTCTCATTTCCCAGCCCACAGATAAGTTCTTTCTGTATTTATCCCTCCTTCAGCTTTCCTGAACTCCAAAAAGGGAACCTTTTCCACCAGGTGCCTACCAAGGTTTTCTAGCTTGCAGCTGGTATGTTTCAAGGCATTGCATAATAGCTGCACTCCTGCATCCCCTACATTGTTGTTCCAAGCCTCCAGGCTCATCAGGTTTTGTTTATTAGTAATAGCCAAGGCAATTTCTCTACAGACATAACTACTAAAAATAAACAACCAGGCAGTCTGCAAAAAACAAATGAGTGGTAGTCATGAGCACATGTCTCAAGATTTTATATTGTGAAGTGACAAATGTTATTGGTCCTTTCTTAAAGCACCTACAAAGAAGGGACTCAGGATGGGAGCATTATTTTCTATGCAGATGGGCCACTTACAATGCATGTGCATTATTCTAAGCTCTTAATGCTTATTACCTCCTATGATAGTCACAAGGCTATTATCCTCCCAACTTTAAGACAAGGAAGCTGATGCCAGAAGCTTTTAAGCATCTTGTCTAGGGATGCAGATGCTTGGAAACCGTATTTCCCATTTACATTTTTGTGATACTGAACTGGAGCTCTAAAGAATTATTTTATGCAACCTCTGGCATTTATTATTCTATCTTTTAGTACTCTTATTAAAAACATCACAGGGGAGGACTGAAGATTTTGGCTTTATAGCAGAAGGAAAATTATACCAGGTGGTTCCTCTTCTCAGTCAAAGTATGCAAAGTGCTTACAATTGCCCATATGCTCCCAGTAATATATGCCTCATTTTCTCATTCTCATTCTCTTCTCCCATCACATCTCTGGTTAGAGTAGGGACACGCACTGTTTCAATTACTTTGGCCAACTCGATTCTCCTTGAGGGTATGAACTATTCCTATCTTAGCACCTTTGTACTGGCTGCTCATCCTGCTGAAAATGCCCCTCCAGTTTTCTGTGACTGACTCCCTCTTCTCCTTGAAGACTTTGCTCAAATATCCCCTTCTCAATGATGTTCACACGCACTGACCTTCCTTAAGATTGCCGCATCCCATAGTCAGCAGTCCTGATCACAAAACCTGATCTACTTTAAAGTCCAGTGTGTTTATTGGTATCTAAGTGTGTGTGCGTGTGAGGGGTCAAATAGTAAATATTTTGGTTTTGTGGGTCACACAGCCTATCAAAAATGTAAAAGTTTTGGAACTTTAGCATGAAAGCAACACTAGATAATGCTGTACACAAATGGCTGTAGTTTTGTTCCAGTGAAATGCTATTTATAAAAATAGGTATTGGGCCAGATTTTGCCCCTGGGCTGTGGTTTTCTGACCCCTGAAATAACACATAGCATCATTTATTTATGCCTTCTTTGTTTTCTATCTTTCCATTAGGGTCAATTAGGACATGGATATTTGTTTTCTTCACTGATGCATCCCAATCACCTAGAAGAGTGCCTGACACTTAGAACACGTTCAGTAAAAATCCGGAAAAATCTCAGGTATATTCATTCAATAGTTATGGCCATCTACTCTATTAATTTTGGAATAAAGATAATGCCACTGCTTTCTTACTTAAAGGATATGAAGAGTGGTAAACAAATACAGGATTTTACATGCCCTAGGGCAGCTTATAGAAGAAACGGAAAGTTATACTTAAGAAGACTGTTGGAGGTTGAATAAGAAGTAGACATGAGAAGAGTGTGGTGTCTATAGGTGTCTGAGTCAAATCCAGCCACCTGCCTGTTTTTGTAAACAAAATTTAATTAGAACACAGCCATTCACTAAGTTATTGTCCATGCCTGAACTTGAACTACAATGGCAGAGTCAAATAATTGTGACAGGGACCACATGGTCTTTAAATTCAAACTACTTACTATCTGGCCCTCTATAGAAAAAGTTTTCTAGCCCATGGTCTAGAGCATTTAGTGAATCTGCCTCAAACAACTTAGCACAAAGCAAGGGCTGGGGACACAGGGGTAGGGAGGTTATTTTCCCAAAGGCTACATATTGGCTGTTGTAGAACAGGATTCTACAACAAAAGGGTCTCCCCTGAATTGTATATTTTTCCCTGACTCACCTATCACCACTAAATTAAAGTAGAGGAACTTATGAAGTTAAATTAAAGGTGCTAGGTAGAAATAAATTTGAGGTAAGAAGATACAACAGTGTTGGTTATTTTTCTTTGATATTATCCACTAAGCACTTCAGTTCAGGAGCTGACAGGTTACAGGGTTGTCATTTTATGAACAGGAGATAATTTTCTTATCTCAATTTCCCATACTTCTGAGCCAAGGAAAGACATTTGAGGTGTAATATTTTCAAAGAAATACCTCAATGCAAATTATGCCAAAGAATTAAAAAGTTATTTTTTTCCAGATAAGTAACAGCTCAACATCTCTAGAAGCATGAGAAAGTTGATTATATAGTATCTTTGATGAAAAATGATCAGAAGGCTATGGGAGATGACTGGAAGATGATTACCTACATTTTTTTTTTTTGGATATTTGGCTATGACCAGCCCATCCTAAGTTACCTTACCAGAAGAACATAGGGTCTTTGGCACATAGAAGTTCCTTTGATACAGCTACCACCAGGCTATCTATCCAACATACCCATTTTCAAGTAGGTCCATTTCCCAACAAAGATGGTCCCACTATTGCCTAGTCCCAAAAAAGGTTCCCATCACCCCAAATTTTTAAGCCAGGTCAGAGTTGGATCTCTGGAGTCCTTCTCCTGTAGAAATTTTCCATGGCTGGGCTCAGGCAAACCTTCTCTGTATTATAAGGAACTGTGTGTACTCTGCTGTTTCTCAGCTGGAACATTTTAACAATAAATCTTATTCTACTCTTATGTGGCCTATTGCTGGGAGCATGTCAATAGCTCACGAGTACCACTCATTGTTCCCAAGACAACAGTTAAAGTCTTTGCTCATGTCTGTTGCCAACCCTGCCACCCAAATGCTTACAGTAGGAATACAGTTATCCAAGAAACTCATTGCAAGGCTTACTTGAGCTCCTGTAATTTACAGGTTGCTAACATCAAGGGCAAAGTCAAAATCAGTATTCCATGATCTTGTAGGTAATTCACACTGAAATCCAAGTGTTTTAGGGTTTTGCTGAGCATGAGAACTCTCCCAATGGAGCTGCAACAAGTTTTGGTGAGACAACAGAAGAAGAACCTGTGGAGGATCACAAGCACAGCAAGAGGAAGTCAATAAAACTGTTTAATCTCCTAAAGATTATCATCCAACACCTGTCCAACACCCACAAGTGTCTCTATGACTTCTGTGTCATAGCCCAGAATCTCTTCCTGTGGCTTTCTTATCGGAAAGAAGATAAAATGAATGAAATGATGCAGAATGTGAAACACAGAATGCTTAATTCCAGCAGGACATGACAAAAATCTTGCTCTTTCACCAGCTGGATGACCTTTTAGAAATTTCTACTACAAATGGTTTCCTCACTGTTTGATATGGTGTACTGATTAAATTTCATCCTAAAATTCTTTCAACCATTTAAATTCTATGATTCTATGATTCTGAAACAGTTACAAATGAATATAAAGACTGTTGAAATTTTGAAAATAGAGGAAACATAAAATCTCAAGTCATGCCTAGAAACCTTCAAATCTGGATCTGTAGAACAATTTTGTGGAACCCACTGTTCTTTTTTCTTAACGGTGAATTTGTTACCAATATTTGGAAAAATTCATAGAAAGACACACACTACCAAAACTGACTCAGAGGAAACAGAAAATATGAATAGACTCAATGTGTAAAGAGACTGAATTAGTATTAAAAAAACTACACACAAAGAAAAGTCCAAAAAAAGTCTCAGATGGCTTCACTGGTTTAAAGAATTAATTCATTTAAAGGCATTCAAAGAATACTATTCTTCACAAACTCTTCCAGGAAATAGAAGAGTAGGAAACACTTCCCAACTCATTTTGTGAAGTCAGTATTATCTGTACACCAAAACCAGATAACAATATCATAATATGAGATAATAGATCAATATTTCTTATAAATATATACAGGAAATCTTCAACAAAATATTGGCAAACCAAATCCTCCAACAAATAAAAAGTATTACATACTATGATCAAGTGGGATTTCTCAGGAAAGCAATGTTGAGTTGACATCTGAAGACCAAGTAATGCAATATACCATATCAATTAATAAGGGTCAAAACAATCATCTCAATAGATGCAGGAAAAAAATCACATGACAAAATCTAAAATCTTTCCATAACAAATAGAATATTCAATTTAGGAATAGAAGGGAACTTACTCAAACTGATAAAGGATATACAAGGAACACCCATGTCTAATATCTTATTCAGTGGAAGAATACTGAATGACTTCCCCCCTAAGATCAGGAACAAGACAAATATTTTGTCAACAAGACCACTTCTATTCAATGTTGTACTGAAGATTCTATCAAGGGCAATAAAGGGAGAGGAAAATAAAAAGTGCCCAGTTTGAAAAGGAACAAGTAAAACTACAGCTATTTGGCAGATGATATAATCTTATATATAAAAAACCTAAGGAATACATTTGAAACATTCATTAAATGGTTACAAACAAACAAAAAATCCTTAAGAAACCCACTAAAGAATTATTAGAATAAATGAGTTCAGCAAGGTTGCAAGATACAAGATCAATAAACAAAAATAGTCCTTTTATATACCAATGAACAATCCAAAAGTCAAATTAGCAATTCCATACACAAGAGCATCAAAAAGAATAAAATAGAAATAAATTCAACAAAAGAAAGATAAGACTAACTTATACCCTGAAAACTGCAAAACATCATTGAAAGGAATTCAAGATACCTAAGTAAGTGGAAAGACATCCCTTGTTCATGGATTGGAAGACTTGGTATTGTTAAGATGACAATACTCACCAAATTTATCTACATATTCAATGTTATGCCTATCAAAGTCCCAGCTGGCTTTTTTCAGAAAATGGCCAACTGATTGTAAAATCCATACGGGAATTCAAAGGATCTAGAAAAGTCAAAGTAACCTTGAGAAAAGTACAAAGTAGAAAGACTTACCCTGCGCAAATTCAAAAGATGCTACAAAGCTATGGTAATCAAGACACTGTAGTATTGGCAAAAGGTAGATACATGGGGCAGAGGAACAAACTGAGAATCCAGAAATAAACCCCTACATTTACAGTCAATTGATTTTCAACAAAGGTGCTGAGACAATTCAATGGAGAAAGAATATTCCTTTCAACAAATGATTCTGGGACAAATCAATATTCACATGAAAAAATGATTTTGAAGGTCTTCTTTCCACCACATGTAAAAATCAATGGAATTGGATCATTGACCTAAATGAAGAACTGAAACTATAAAGTCTTAGGAGAAAATGTAGGAATAAATCTTGGTGACCTCTGTTTAGGCAAAGCCTTCTTGGATATGACATTTAAAGCATATGTGACAAAAGAAAATAAATAATTGGACTTCAAAATGAAGAACTTTTGTGCTGCAGATGATACCATTAGGAAAATGAAAAGAAACCCACACCCTGGAAGAAAATATTTGCATCTATCTTGTAAGAGACTTGTATTTAGAATATATAAAGAGCTCTTATAACATAATAAGAGATAAATAACCCAAGTCTTAAAAAAAGAATTGACAACGGATCTGAATAAACATTTCTCCACACACAAAGATGCTCAATGTTATAGAAATTAAGGAAATGCAAATCAAAACTATATCACTATACACCCACTAGGATGGCTATAATTTTAAAAAGACAGATAAAATCAAGGGTTGATGAGAATATTGTGAAAACAGGACCTCCATAAATTGCTGATGTCATTGTAAAATGGTTTAATCACTTTGATAAAATGTTTGACAGCTCTTCAAATATTAAATATAACCACATGGGCCAGCAATTCTACTATGAGTTGAAAACAGGTGTTCAAACAGAAACTCTTAATATAGATATTCATAGCAGCGCTATTCATGATAGCCAAAAGGTAAAAACAACCCAAATCCATTCATCAATGGATGAATGGATAAACAAAATCTGGTAGAATCCATATATTGGAATATTATGCAGCCATTAGAAGGAATGGAGTCCTGAAACACCCTAAAAATTTGATAAACATTGAAACAAAGCCAGTCAAAAGAATACATAATGTATTATTCCATTTATATGAAATTTCCAGGAAAAACTAAACCCTCAAAACAAAATGTAGATTAGTGGTTACCTGGGGAGGAATTGGAAGTGAGATAACAAGGAGTTTCTTTTGAGGTTGATGAAATTGCTGAAGTTAAGTTGTGGCACTGGTTGCAAAATCCTAAAAATATATAAAAACCATCAAATTGCCTACTTTGAGTGAAATTTATAGTATGTCAATTATATCTCAATAAATCTGTCAAAAAATCAAACAGGAAGAAAACGGAAATGTATGTATGAAATGAAGATATACCTACTTAGGAACTCATTATTAAGCCAATAATCGCTGATGTAGTTCCTCATGATACCTTCTTATTTAATATAAAACTAGTTCCTGTCAACAATCACTTACTGGATTCCTTTGGGGACAGATATACCCTAGAACAGTTTGATATTTTAAAAATCATACGACTTAAGATTTCTCCTTTTAGCAACATTCAAATATATAATTTGGTGTTGTTAACTACATTCAGAATATGGTGCTACCATCACCACCATTCATTACCAAAACATTCTGTTACCTGAAATTGAAATTCTGTACCTTTGAAGCATTAATTCCCATTATCTACCCCCACCCCAGCCTTGTCTTTTGGTAAAATAAAAGTAAACATATGTAGAGTATTAGGTAACACTACCAGAAGGGTACAAATACATAAACAAATATGTGAATATTTCTACAGAAAAATACAAAAAAAAGACAATGAATATCTCATTTTAATTCAGATCATCACACACACCAAGTGAGTTTTAATGGAAAAAGAGAACTGCATTCTTTAATCTTTTTGGAGAATATATAACTGAACATATATAGAACTACTTATTCTGTTTTGTTTCCTGGCCATCTCTTCAACTCTTCACACCTTGGTAGCTTTGTAGTTTTATGTCTTATTTTGCTATGTTTTATCCTGCCTCAGCCATCTGAAATACTTAGCTATTTGGGCAACTTTTTGAGATCTGAAAAAGAGTGCATCTTACATAATTGGAACAAATATAGACAGAGGAAGAGCCTATTGCTTGCACCCATCATGAAAGATGTAGAAACTGGGAAATGAATCCCTACTTCAAGCTAGCCTAGCACCAAATCTCCTTTTCTTTGATTTGTACTCTCCACCACATTACATCACAGATGAAACCTTTCACAGTTGCTTATTTTTGTAGTGACCATATCAGTCCCTTGCTCTTATCAAGCCAGTTTTTATTGTCCAGGTGCTATGTTTGAAACCTCTTTAGCACCATATTTAACTCTTCCCCAAATCATAAGGATGGTAGTGTTATGATTACATTCTTTGGATTGTGAAATGGAAGTTGAGAAAAGCTAATTAAATACTGCCAATAATTTTCTGCAAATTAGTGGTTGATCCAAATATTAACCTAGACCTGTCT
>PVKY010012088.1:0-11694 GCA_004027775.1 Bradypus variegatus | reverse complement strand
TATGGCAACTATAGTCTTACTAACTGTATTTCTTCAATAATAAGATTTGAATGTCAAAATGCCTCCTTGATCCATGATCTGCAGAATGGGTATTGTGTTATCAGGCATGAAAACAACATTAATCTCTTTGTACATCTCCATCAGAGCTATTGGGTATACAGGTACATAAACAATAATATTTTGAAAGGGATGTTTTTTTCCTGAGCAGGTTTCAATAGTGGGCTTAAAATATTCAGTAAACCATGTTGTAAATAGATGTGCTGCCATCCAGTCTTTGTTGTTTCATTTATAGTGCACCAGAGAGTAGATTTAGCATAATTCTTAAGGGTCCTAGGATTTTTGGAATTATAAATAAGCATTGGCTTCAACCTAAAGTCACCAGCTGCATTAACCCCTAAAAAGAGAGTCAGCTTGTCCTTTGAGCCTTTGAAACCAAGCATTGACTTCTTCTCTCTAGCTATGAAAGTCCTAGATGGTATCTTCTTCCAAAATAAGGCTGTTTCATCTATACTGAAAACCTGTTTTTTAGTGTAGCCACCCTCATCAATTATCTTAGCTAAATCTTCTGGATAATGGTCTATAGCTTCCACATCAGCACTTACTGCTTCACCTTGTATGGAGAAGGCTTCTTTCCTTAAACCTCATGAACCAACCTCTGCTAGCTTCAGACACTTCTGTGGCTTCCTCTTGGCCTTCACAGAATTGAAGAGAGTTAAGGCCTTGCTCTGGATTAGCTTTGGCTTAAGGGAATGTTGTGGCTGGTTTGATATTCTGTCCAGACCAGTAAAACTTTCACCATATCAGCAATAAGGCTGTCTCACTTTCTTATCATTCATGGGCACATTGGATTAGCACTTTTAATTTCCTTCAAGTACTTTTCCTTTGCATTTACAACTTGACTAACTGGCAAGAGCCTAGCTTTCATCCTACTTTGGCTTTCAACATACCTTCCTCACTAAGCTTAATCATTTCTAGCTTTTGATTTACAGTGAAAGACATGTGACTCTTCCTTTCACTTGAACACTTAAAGGACATAGTAAGGTTATTAACTGGCCTAATTTCAGTATTGTTGTGTTTCAGGGAATAGGGAGGCCCAAGGAGAGGGAGAGAGACAGGGAATGGCCAATCAGTGCAACAGTCAGAACACATAGTTTATCGATTAAGTTGGTCATCTTATATGGGCACAGTTCAAGGCGCCCCAAAACAGTTACAATAGTAACATTGAAGATCACTGATCACAGATCACCATAACAGATATAGTAATAGAGAAAACATTTGAAATATTGCAAGAATTAACAAATGTGACACAGAGACATAGGTGAGCACATGCCGTTGGATAAATGGTGCTGATAGACTTACTTGATGTAGGATTGCCACAAACCTTCAATTTGTGGAAAACACAGTATCTGTGAAGCATAATAAACTGATGCACAATAAAATGAGGTATGCCTATAATGAAATATCTAGAATAATTAAATTCATAGAGACAGGAAGTAGATTAGAGGTTACCAGGGGCTGAGAGGAGGGGGAATGGGGAATTATTGCTTAATGGAAAAGAGTTTCTGTTTTAGGTGATGAAAAAGTTTAAATAATGGAAGGTAGTGATGGTAACACAACCTTGTTAGAGTAATCAATGCCACTGAATTGTATATACACTTAAAAATGGCTTAAATGCTAAATTTTATGTTTATATGTTACCACAATTTAAAACTGTCAGTCCT
Organism: Bradypus variegatus; assembly: GCA_004027775.1. Classification (NCBI taxonomy): domain Eukaryota; kingdom Metazoa; phylum Chordata; class Mammalia; order Pilosa; family Bradypodidae; genus Bradypus; species Bradypus variegatus. The sequence continues at coordinate 9,973 of PVKY010012088.1, read as the reverse complement.
TAATTTATGATTTACCACACATGCCCCTGGAGTTAAATTATTCAGAGCTGTCATTGCCAACTCAGAAGCTGAGAGTCCCTAAAAGGTGTGCATTAAGAACCATGTCATTTTCATAACCCCAAAAAGAAGTTGATAGAAGAATCTGTACTTCAGTATATGTTTGTTGCTGAATATACTGCAATAGGTAGAGACTAAACAGTTTCTAGAATGAGTTGGGAATGTGATCTCTATCCTGAGTCAATTGTATATATTTTGTATTTGTTGGGCTATATACTGTTGTTGAACAAGACATAGTTCCTTCCCCCAGGGAGTTTACAGTCTACCTGGGAAGATAGAAAGGGACTATGTGAGAGCTCCTGCTTTTAATGAACCAGAAATGCTTTGGTTTGGAGAGTTGGGTAGTAACTTTGGGTGTTTGCGTTAAAGGTGCCCTAAGTCACTTGATGAAGATTATAGATATGTATCATCTTGGTGTTACATAAGTTGTAATTTACAGAGGGCAATAAAAGAAGGCTTGTGTGGCCTGTGGGAGTGAGTAATCTACAACTTGTGGGTTTGTCAAGCCAGTATCTGCAACTGTCATAATTGAAAAGATCATTCTTGATGCTCTAATTCATAAACCATGTTATTGAGTTCAGCTAATTCTTTACCTTACTAATTTGTGTGTTTTTTTTAGATGTCATTGGTGGATGAATTAAAAACCTGGTGCATGTTAAAGATTCAGAATCTGGAGCTGAAGCTTTCCGGACAGTCTAGGGCCTCCAGGGCTAAATCCACACCATCTACTTGTGAGTCCTCTACAGGTAATCCAGATGCAGAGAAAGCCCTTCTGTGCAAAGGTGATGGATCCACTCTCTAGATCTCTCCTCTATTAGAAGACAGTCCATACCACAGTGCTGTGAAAAAACTGGCTCTTAGAGTAAGCTCTATAGGGGCAGGAGCCATGTCTTTTTCTCACTCTGTATATCCAGTTCCTGTATAGTAAGTAATTAGCACTATATTCTAAGTGCTCAAAAATGTTTGAATGAGGAGTAAAAAAATTGTTAATTGGTGATACAGTGCTTCTGGTACAGTGTCGATGGTCTCAGTTGGGAGCTCCAAAGATGAGGGATGATGAATGGGCTATTTGTCTTCTTAGTAGGGCTCTCTCTTGCTTTTTGTACCTTTTCCCCTTTTCTTCTTGATCTTTTACCTTTGTCTAACTATGTAAGGCCTCATTATACAGCAGTTCATGTATTGAACCTGCCTCAAGAACTATCTGCGGTGATTACACTCAATTATAATAATTTTGAGGACACTGAGAGGCTTGGTAATTAGGCCTCAGTGGGGGTTTTGATATGCCAAGGGTTTTGTATTATCATAGGCCATCTCTGTGACTGTGGCTTTATCTCCTCTGTGCCCCCAGCATTGAGACCCATCTGGTAAATTTTTGATGCCAGGCCTAGTCACGGAGCTTGTCATGGAGAGTAGGACCACCTTCCCAAATTGGAACTTGTAAACAGAGGCCATAGTGTGGGAAGGACTGAAAAACTAGAGACTGAAGATACTCGTTTTCGTAGACAAATGCCCAGTTCTGTTTGGAGATACTTGATGAGCTGTGTCATCCTTCGCAATCAGGAAATGAGACCCAGAGGCTTCTAGGATAAATTGAGACAGGCCAGTGTGGCAAACACAGTAGCCATTAAAGCCCCCACAAGCCAAAAAGATAATCAGGAGAGAGGACTGGAAGGGAGGAACAGAACGGTGAGAAAAACCCCAAAGGAACAGTGGCACGTGGTGGGTGGTGACTGAGAATGCCCTGGCTGGTGGTTCACAGGATTCCCAGGTCTCAAAACGCAGACCCACAGCCACAGCACTGTGTGAACATGGATTTGCTCTGACTGTTATTTTCCTTCTGAAACCAGGTATTGATCCATCAATGGTGACTACAGGTCCAGCAGCAGCTTCAGATAATTCTCCTCAGGTGGTGAGGCCCAAGGAAAAGGCCCTCAACTCGAGTGCTACACCCAGACCCCAGCAGGAGCTTTCTTCCTCTGATTGTACAGGCTCCCAACTGAGGAATGTCAAGGTCCAGACAGCCTTGCCACTCTTGAACGAGGCAGCCAAATGTGATCAGCAAGCTGGGCCCTGTGTCGACAGAGGCACCCAGACCAAGAAACCTGGGAGAAGTGGGCAGGCGAGGCATCGAGCCCAGCACCCGGTAGCTAGCATCTCCTGTGGACAGCCACCAGCAGCGGCAGGCCACGAGCGGGCCACCCCTCACATTCGAGACACTTCCCAGGCTCTGGAGCTTACCCAGTATTTTTTTGAGGCTGTTTCTTCCCAGATGGAAAAGTGGTATGAAAGGAAAATTGAAGAAGCACGAAGCCAAGCCAGTCAGAAAGCCCAGCAAGACAAAGCTACACTGAAAGAACATATCAGAAGTTTAGAAGAGGAACTTGCTAAACTAAGGACAAAGGTGAAGAAGGAAAATTAGGGCCCCGGACAAGGAATGAGGTAGGATTCTTGAGGATTTCAGGTTTTACAACTCAGAATAGCTCAGCTCAAGGTGTTAACTGTACACATAGTAGATTTGCCTTTTAAAAAAAGTCACTAATTTCAGAAATGTGCCAGACACGTTTCCTATTCCGTGATGTCACGAAGACTCCAGCAATTAAACCGAAACCAGGGGAAGCTAACTTAGTGTCAGGTTTCATTACAACCTCCAGACCCTGTCCAGTTTCATCTGAAGTTCAAAAGCTCAGGTTAAGTTAAAGGACGGAAAGCCTAAACCCTAAAATTCAGGATGTATGAAATAATATGAATTAAAAACAAGATAAATTTAATCCCTTGTGAATGTAAATCAAGTAGTCATTCATATAAATTGAAGCACACCTGCTGTGCCTAGACAGAAGTGTCCTTAAGAGCTATATCTCTGAGACCGCTAAACCCTTTCAAATTCAAATTCTCAAAATGCTGACATTCCAACCAGGTGGCAACTTACAAATAGATTTTGAGGAGATTTTCATGGTGTCATCCGAACCAATGTATCTCAAAATTATTTCAAGTATCAGTGTATTTAAATAATGAATAACTGGCTAATAGCACTGGAAACATTTGCTAAACACGAGCTTAAATGAGAAAGTTTCAGATCACTTGATCATGGTTTCTTCATTTTGAGTCAAAAAATTATTGATAAATGTTAGTGATTTTAAAGTGGATTAATAGAAAAAAATAGTCACTTATATAATTACTTGAAACTTCTGTAACATATTCATAATCAAATCCAATTAGCTTAGAGTACTTTCTGAATTTCAGCTTATTGGTTTAAATTTTATAAAGAAATAAGGCTACCTCTTGAAAGTATTTTGTTTTGAATTGAGTTCTGTCACTTAATTATCTTGAAAGCTTACCACTGCTTTGCAATGATTATGTCAGGCTAAATATTTTAATAACTCGATTTAGACCTCATTGTTCCCCAGCTTCATGGAACACAAAGGATTTTACTTTGGTCCACAATGAAAAAAGCAGCTTGAGTATGTTGAAACTTTGGATTTTATTCTCTTTCAAGCTTCTTGTGCCTTGGAATATAGGATTATGTTCATCTCTTCAGAATTACATGTATGCATAAAAACTTATTATATTTCTATAAACAAATGTTAACCAGGAATCTAGTAACTATTGTCCATAATTGTGAATAGAATGCTGTTCATTGAGCCAAGAGAAAATAATTTTTCTTGACCTGGGGATGCTGAGAAAAACAAAGTATGCTTCTAGTCCCTTTGTTTTTTGCTTATCAAGTTCACATTAAAATATATATATATATTTTTATACTGACATGGATTTGACATTCCTAATAATAAAATAATTCAGTAGATGTATGTTACCATTACAGACCCTGAAAGTGGAATTAATTTGATATTTTCATATGTTTGTAAGTTTATCTTGTTCCTCAACTACTGAGTAGGTAGACTGCCAGGTCCCTCCCCAGAACTCTTGTTGGACTGTTAATGTACAGGCACTTTTCATCTTTTCATTTCCCTGTTTATCCCTAATGCAGAATCACGGAATTTTAGAGCTTGACAGTACTTTCAGTTTTCTAAATCCATCCGCAACAGGATATCACCTAACCCTTTTGGAATGACTCCCCAAGATACATCTATTTATTACGAGTTGCTTAATACCCAAAGGTATTAGTTCATTCCAAAAGAGGTTCAGTAAGTTGTGTTCCAAGCAGAAGCAATTTTCACTTTGATCTCCTATTGTCTCAAAGAACAAACTTGTCAAGAAATGCTGAAAACAAATTAAATTCTGTTAAGTTTAGACCATTGAGTGCTCTGGTGGAAAGTATTTTGATTATACCTCCTACCCACCAGAAGCAGGCAGTTCATCCTGGTTATTTTTTGTCAGAAGTCACAGTTATGGAAGGGCTGAGGGAAGAATGAGAAAAGGCAAATGGACCTAGGTCTGGCAGATGCTTATGTGATTATATCTTGTCTCTCAGTGGTCTGTCAATGGAGGAGAACACCAATAGAGACAAGAAACAGAACAGGGTCAGCCAGCTGCGAAACCCTAAGGAGGGCAGCCTCACAATCAAAACCACTGCAGTAGTCTTTCATCATGTGTTTGATCTGTTATGTTCTTTGGCACTGTCAAACACTTCAATCCAGCTCCAGTGTGAATTTTTCCTAATTCTTTTCCCTTTTGCTATCTGCTAAATGAGTAAATGTCATAACTGTACTTTTCCAAAGAAACAGAACTGTAAACAATCTATTATGTCATGTAGATTGCATTTCAAACCGAAACAGAAACTTTTTAATAGCAGTGGGAAAACATCATGTAAAACACAGAAGTTGTACAATATTGCAGTCTTTTTTAAAACAGTAGTGCATTATTGCATTGAGAAACTAAATATCTGTGATAGGTTGAATATATTATTCTAATCTTATTTTTGACCCTCATAGACCAAAATAAAACAAGCAGTGTTTTCCTGTTTATACCTTCTGTTCAAATCAAAGTTAATAACCTTAAGAGGCATGTTATTTGTCTATTTTTTTATCACCTTAAATTTGTGTCTCTTCCAAGTAGTAAACATTGCTCCCAATACTATAGAAATTAAATTTCATATTAAAAAATGAAAGTGTTAATACTTTGTTTAGCCTACTTTGTCATCTGTATGATTTTATGGTTACTGAAATTGTGCCTTCACTCAACCACACTTCATGCTATGTCTATAAAGGTTTGAAAGTAGATACATCTGCTTTAAAATAGAAATCAGATGCATTTCATGAAAAAACTGCTGTAACATGGTAATATTTCTCAGTATAAGCTTAAACAAATTTCTACTATACACTGGACCATTTGGAAAATATTTAATAAAGGAAAGGGCCGAACACCATTTGTAATAATAAATAATATACAAGCTAATATCATACTTCAGTGAATATAATTTCTTCTTGTTAAGTATGGATTATAAAACCCAACTAATTAAATAAAACTTACAAGACAGACTCAGTTAAAAAAAAGAGACATTTAGAATAATCCCTTTTATGAATAAGAAAAATATCAAAAATATTTGTTGTAATTTTATTTAAGAGAAAATATTCTTTCCCTTTAATGTTAAGTCAAATAAATGTGAACATATTAACTTAAAAATGTGAGACACAAAAGCAGGACACAGCACCACATTTTTTTATGCACATAAGGGTGGGTAAGTGATTCACTTTAGTTAGGAAGCAAAAATTGTAAATTTAGTTTAATACTAATATAATTTCCCAAATGCCTGATCCAAGCTCAGAAACAGCCCACGGTGATTTCTAATTCAGTATAAAATAGCAATTTGCTTTTGATCCTCTTTGGCGTCATTATGTAGACACAAACAATTTTTTTTAAGGTAGATGTGGGTGGCTTCCCTTTATTTTTACTAGTACTTTCCTACTTATTCCATGAAAGACAGAGATAATTTAAATATGGGTCTCTGCCTCTTTGCCTCTCCTGAAGATTATCTCCTGGTATGGACTACAAAAATACAAATACAGGCACAGCTTATTTCACTGTGCTTTGCTTTATTGCACTTCACAGATACTGTTTTTTTTTTTTTTTTACAAATTGAAGATGTGTGGCAACCTTGCATCGAGCAAGTCTCTCTGTGCCATTTTTCCAACAGCATGTGCTCACCTCATGTCTCTGTCATTTTGGTAATTCTTGCAGTATTTCAAACTTTTTCATTATATCCTTTATGGTGATCTGCAGTCAGTCATCTTTGATGTCACTGTTGTAATTGGGGGCGCCATGAATGATGCCTCTATAAAACGGCAAGCTTAAGCAATAAGTGTGTGTGTGTGCGTGTTCTGACTGCTCCACCAACTGCGCATTCCTTGTCTCTCTCCCTCTTGGAACATTCGTGATTCAGGGGAGGAGGTAAAATATCACTATTCACAGGAGTCTGGAAGAAGTTGCTTCCAACTCATGGATGACTTGGAGGGGTTCAATGATGGAAGTAACTGCAAATATGGTAGAAAAAGCAAGAGAACCAGAATTAGAAGTGGAGCCTGAAGATGTGACTGACCTGCTACAATCTCATGATAAAACTTGAATTGTTTTTATGGATGAGCAAAGAAAGTGGTTTCTTGAGATGGAATCTACTCCTGGTGAAGATGTTGTGAACATTGTTGAAATAACAAAGGATTTAGAATATTACATAAACTTAGTAGATAAAGCAGCAGAAGAGTGGAGAGGATTGACTCAAATTTTGAAAGAAGCTTTACTGTGGGTAAAATGCTATCAAATGCATGTTACAGAGAAATCGTTTCGTGAAAGGAAGAGTCCTTTGATGCAGCAAACTTCGTTTTCTTAAGAAATTGCCACAGCCACCCCAACATTTCACAGTGACCACCCTGATCAGTCAGCAGCCATCATCAAGGTAAGACCCTCCAACAGCAAAAACATTGAGTCTCTAATGGCTCAGATGATGGTTAGCATTTCTTAGCAATGAAGTATTTTTAAATTAAGGTATGTACATTGTTTTTTTAGACATAATTCTATTGCACATTTAATAAACTACCTATAGTGTAAACATAACATTTTCATGCACTAGGAAACCAAAAAGTTTGTGTGACTTACTTTATTGCAATATTTGCTTTATTGCAGTGGTCTGAACCGAACCTGCAATTATCTCTGAGGTATGCCTATACCAGGAACCATGTTTTGCTTTCCTCAAATATTGGCAAGTTAGTTCTCTCTCCCTGTAGGCATACTGACAGGAATTATTCTACCATGAATTTAAAACTTCCAACCAAATGGCACATTTTAAAGAGAGAAATGACAAGGGGGCAGTCAAGTTGTTATAGCCTTAGCCACTTCTTTATGCTACGTAGCTTTCATATTGCTTTTTAAAACAGCTTTATTGAGATGTAATTCATATGCCATGCAATCCAGCCATTAAAAATGTTTAATTCAATGGATTGTAGTATATTCAGAGGATATATATATATATTTTTTCACAATCTCAATTTCAGAGTACCTTCATCACCTAAAAACCCTGTACCCATTAGTAGTTACTCCACATTCCATCCCCTGCCCTGGGGAACCACTAATCTACGTTCTATCTCATTAGATTTCCCTATTCTGAACATTTCATATAAATGGAATCATGTATTTCTTCCTTTGTATTTGGCTTATTTTACTTAACATGTGTTCAAGGTTCATCCACGTTATAGCATGTATCAGTACTTCATTACTTTCTATTCCTGAATAATACTTTATTACAATTAATATATCACATTTTAGTTATCCATTTGTCAGTTGAAGGACTTTTGGGTTGTTTCCATTTTTTGCTACTATAAATGATGCTGCTCTGAACAATTGTGTACACGTTTTTCTGGGGGTATGTTTTCATTTCTCAGAGTAGAATTCTCATCAACATTTACTATCTGTCTTTTTTATTATAGCCATGCCAGTGGGGGTGAAGTGTCATCTCATTGTGTTTGGATTTGCATTTCCCTCATGGGTAATGATATTGATCATCTTTTCATGTGGTTTTTGGCCATTTGTTCTACTGGTTTTTGTTCCTTACTGCTGACACATTCAGGTACATTTTCAAAATTCAGGGTATATTTTCTATTGCTAAGGCAGTTGTTCTGATACAGTCTTCCTTACTTTCTATGACACGTTATGCTCTGTGATCTATTTGCCAGAGTACTGTACATACAAACAGTTCAACTTGGCTTTGGGCTGCCCATCATTGAGCCTAAGCTCAACAAGCAATGAAGGTTTAGAAAATCCTTCAGAATAATGCTACTGTTAAGATTTTGCTAAAGCAAGTGTTTTTTCTAGTTCCTTGAGCTGGATGTTGCCTTGAGTAATCATCATCCGGATTGCATCCTGTAGAAGAAAATGAAACCTGATCACTACTGCATCTGGTTAACAAGGTACAGCTCTACCATTTTTTTGTTAAAGTCAAGAACCAATACTATGAATTGAAATGGCTGCATATTAAGAAAGCTAAAACCAATAATTAGGGGTGTGCAGTGCCTGGCATGCTGTCATACTTTCCAAACCATCTTGCAGTAATATTATCTTTTCTTTCTGACATATATATTAATATATATACACATTCACACGTCTGTGCATTGTATCAAAGTCAGGTGATGTGACTGAAGAAAGTAGCTACAGCAATGATATTCAATTTAAAAATAACATTTAAGTGAAAGGGAAGTCATCCAAGAGCAATGATCAACACATACCATCTCAGTGATATTATATTCCAAGATGTCTACTAATTTTTTTAATTCACCAATAAAAGACGGTTAGGGCCTGTCATCATGATCTGGTTCTCACCTCTTCAGTGGCGCTTTTATTTCTTTTGAATTCTTCCCTCGCCCACTCCTTCAGGTATTTGCGATCAGAATCATTTGGAACTTGCCGGATTACTTGCAAAATCCTTCTGTACAGTAGAAGAACTTGCTGCCTTCTCAGGAACTGAACAGAGGAGGGGAAATGACAATTACAACTGCACACTCGCCAGGCTGGAGTTTAGTAAACTAAACTGGCCACACAGCCTCTCCTTGGTCCTCAATTTTGAAAAAGACGAAGAAAAACACCTTTTAAAAATTATTAAAGAAAACAGAAATAAGATAGCTTACGCTGTTTGGTTACTCCTTGTCAAACCTAACACACTTTAAAATCGAGCTCTGGCGCGCTGAATTCGGCAGAAAAGCGGCTGCCAGTCTGCTAGGAACTGTGATCAAAGAACCACTTTTCCAAATTAACGTAGTTGTTCGAATGCTTTGGTGATCTCATTTGTTCTTTACCATAGTTCTGTACAATAGGCAGCGTGTTTTTTGCCGTGGCCACTGAGTAGTTGAGGTACTCAGGCTCCAAGTAATAAGACTCTTTACAGGCAGGTGAACGCTGCGGAGACAGGCACTCCCGCCAGCCAGCGCCTTCCCGTGAGCCCCGCGGCGGGAAGTCCCGCCTCCTCCCCAAGGTCCTGAGCCAATCATAGAAGGGCAGCACCCGGATTCCAGGACCCGTCCAGTTGCCCCCGAGACTATGCCGTAGACAGAGTGGAGTGAGAGGTGAAGGATCGAGAAGCACAGACCCGGGAAAGCTTCCCTGGGTAAAGTGGGCGAGAATTCCTGGTACCTGTTTTAGAGTTAGCGTCGCCGGGGGTAAGCGGGAGGCAGCCATGTCTGTCAGTTCGTACAAGTGAGGCCACAGCGCGCAGAAGCGGAAGTAGTGGGGCAACGAGGGGGTGGGGCGAGCTCGGTTTCCTGGGAAACAGCCTGTGTTCTATTAGTTGGCTGCGCGAGGCCTGTTATCTAGGCTTTTCCAAGGTTTGTTAGTAACCTTGTGCGAGGCGCTTCATCTCTCTAAGCCTAAATTTTCTCCTCGCTGAAATGTAATAAGGTTGTGTGAGAGTGAAATAAGCATAGTAAGTCAGCCCAGTTCCTGTCACCTGGTTAAGAATTCCTTGAAGCTAATTGGCGGGGTG
>PVKY010012087.1:0-11696 GCA_004027775.1 Bradypus variegatus | reverse complement strand
AGTCAGGGACAAAGTGAACAAAAGAGAAGTCAGTGGCCGCCAGGAAAAGAAAGGTGTTTTCTGCATTGGGATGATGAGACACATAACTGAAGCTCTGAGACATCAAGCCAGAAAACCATCCACTTGAAAACAAAATAGACGCTTCCCTGCTGCAATCACATGTTTTGTTTCAGAACAGATGTGCCATTTGTAAGCTGGGACTGGACTGTTATTTTTGTGTCTATCTTACCTTTCGTCAGAAAAAAATAAAATTTAATAGAATATGCCCCCCATCCCCATTTCTTTCCATGACAGATCAAAAGTTCCATGAGTGGTGTCTCAATGCAGCTGCTTGGCTTCTACTTGGCCACTGAATAATAAATAGGGCATTTCCAGATCCCACCAGCTCGTTAATGAGCACTAATTCAGAATGGATGGCACAATGCTCGGTAATTTAAACAACGTGGACAATGAGGGTTCTCAACTCTGGTACAAACAATGGCCTACAGAACCGTGCGGAATGAGTAATTACAGCTAATATCCATTCCAGCCTGTATGCGGATGTCCAAAGAAACAAGGTCACGGCGACAGGCCAGGAGCCCATCCCGGGGAGCTTCACGGAGGGGAGAGAGTCAGCTGAGCAGGTGAACCGTTTCCATCACTTGGCCCCAGAGACCAGGAAGCCCTTGGCAGCTCCTGCAAGGACCTGGGTGGCAGGGCTGCCATCGCTCAGTGGCCGGGAGCCCCTGCTGCTGGCCGGCGTGTTCAGGAGAGGGGCACTCAGGATGCAGAGGCAGCTCTCTGCAGCTCCAGCCCCGACCCAGTTCCATCCCTGCTCAGCTGCGGGAGCAGGTAGGGAACCATGTTCTAGATGTTTCCTCACTGTGGCTCGTGGGAGGGTGCTGCAGGCACCCCAGGGTGCACACTCCAAGGGTATACCCCTGGTGTTCTCTGAGCTTTTGCAAGGCTAATGGGAAAAGGAGGTCACTTGAAGAGGCTGCTTTGGAATTGGGGAGTCTTCCAGCACACCAGAGGGATAACAGAGAAAATGGATACAATTTTGGGCTCTGTGGGTGAGGCATCAATCACTCTGAATCTGAGCTCCAAAAGGCAGGGGTCAGTAGAAATCGACTCTGGAGGACATCAGCAGACAGAGGAATTTACTGAAAGCACAGCAGGTGGCTCGCAGGGTCTTCAGGAGAGCTGGGGAATGAGTCTTGGGAGGCAAGCAGCTGCTAGAGAGGGGAGGAGGAGGGGAGGCTGGTGTTCCAAGACCAGTTCTGCAGACGGTCTTCACGGCCTCTGAGCCTCTGCTGCGGCACTGCCCTGGGACGTCGGTGCCACAGCTGGCTTCGCTGCCACCTTAAACCCTGGATCCCAGGCTCCAACCCTGGTGACTGCTGAAGGTTCTGGAGCACGCAGATAATGGGTGTCACTCCTGCCACCACTGCTGCTTCTCAGCTGCCCTGGCAACGGGGTCAGAGTCTGGGGTGGTCGTATCTGATTGGTCGAGACTGGGTCGTGTGCTCACTGGCTTCCGAGGGAGCCTGGGAAGGGAGCACTGACCCTCCAGGTTTCCATGCTGAGACCTGGTCTCCGATCCCACAGGATTTGTGAGGTGGTATATTCCCCTAAACAGGACTGGGTATCGGACGCAGGACTGCCCCCAAATGTCAAATTTCTGCTAAACCTGCTTTGTCTTATAATGTCTGTGACCTTATGCAAGCCACATTCCCATCCTAAACTCCCCTTTCTCCTCTGCAAAATTTATCCAATTACATGACAAATCCTTCACAAGTTGTAATGATGATGACACAGGGCACTTCATTAATTCATTCTGCACATTTTTATCAAGCGCCTACTATGAGCAAGATTTAGTGTAGATCAAATGGTGCATAAAACAGGGGAAGCCCCTCGTTCATGGACCAGCCTTTGGCCTCCAAGTGAGATGGAGAGAGGTAGGCGGCTTATGGGGTGTTTGTAGGCAGATTTAATAAGACTTGCTGATGAATTGGATGAATTGATAAAGGACAAGAAAGAAACAACAGATTGCTCCAGTTTCTAGGAGGTTCTATGAATAAAGAGATTGGCCCCGTTCTTGGCATATATTAAGTGCTCAGTAAATATTATTTGCTAGCCTGATTGTCAACATGGTCATCAACATCATTGTCATCATCATCGTTTTTATTTTTATTATAATCAGCCAATCTTGACAGATGACTCCAAAATTAATTATCATATAGGCATTGGAGCAGAGATTCTGGAGTCAGACCATCTGAGCTCGAATTTTACGACTCTGCCATTAGCTAGCTGTGTGGCCTTGGACAAGCTACTTAACTCGTCTGTGCTTCAGCTCCCTTCTCTGTAAAGCAGAGATGGTAAAAGTAGCTACATTGTAGGCTTGTTATGAGGACTAAATATGCTATTTTATGAAAAATCACTTGGGGTTATTCCCAGAACATAACAAGAGCTCCAAACACACTCTCTGCTGCTGTTGCTGCTCTTACTATTTCCTGATTTCTGCACAGCACTCAGCATTCCTGCCACCAAAGAGTCTGTCTGCAAAATGCATCCTACAAGCCCGACCTTCTGTTTCCACCTGAGAATCAGAGAAAGAGGGGCAACCCGGCCCACGATGAGAGGAAACCTCCCTGAATCATAAACTGGAGGATTGTGGGCGTCCCTGCAGCTCAGGATTGGCCACTCGACCCCAGACAAGCTGACCACAAGGTCTGTTTGCACCAGCTCCCTCCCAGCTGGCAGGGCACGAGCTTCTGGAGTGCCCAGGTTTGGAGGCGGGAGTTGTGGTGCCTCAGAAATGGGGGTGCTTTCCTTGAGGCTAGGTGGAGTGCCAGGCCAGGCCCTCAAGGATCTGTTGCTAAGGGCCAGGACACCGGCTGTGCTTCTGCTTTCGAGCCCAGCTGGAAATAACACATCAGCACCTTGCCACGTGATCTTGGGACACTTCCGGTTCCTGTGCCCTCCAGGAACCAGAAGTGAACAGACACACCCACGTCCACTCAATCGCCACCCTCTTGCCCCCCAAAAGGACAAGCAATAATGACATTAGGAAATGGTAGTGTCCCATCCTATCCTCTATTAAAAAAAGTAATAAAAATAAAAGTTTATACCGAAAATAAATCAACTATAATATATAAAAAGTATGGAATAATGTGTAAAATAACCAGTTACACTAAATTTGACTTTTTCTCCCTCCGCATACCAATTTTTCTGGAATGAAGTTTCCACACAGGCCTCTAACACAAAGAGAGTAAGAAATGATTAGGTCCTGGATTGTGCTAAAGTGATAGTTATCATAGGGTCTGAGCTTTGTGAAGCCAGGGAAGGCGAATCATCTTTATATTCCTGCCTCTTGCACAAGAAGAAAGGTATACTGAAGAGAAACTGACCCGGCACTGTGGCAGTAGATTGCTATTATTTTGGTGCATTATATAATTGACATGTATGAGCATACAATATGAAGGTACAGTATATATTTACCATGCTGCTTCAGTTTCCCCAGGTAATTGGAACGGGGCAATCTGAGCTGAGCCAGGCTGGTGCAGGCAGAGATTCTTTGGTTCCCTCCTGAGTAGGTGACTTCACCAGGGCAGCTCCCACCTGACTCGCCATTCCACTGGCAGGCAGCCATTGCTTACGGCAGCCCAGGGCTTGGAAATGACAGATGAAACTCCCAGCACTCTAGAAACAATGGAATCTGCCTCCTACAAGTCCTGAATTGGTCAGAAGGCCCACAGTTCTTGCTTTTGTCTACCCACCTTGATGGGTGGAAAATGCATTAACAGATGAGCATACTGACAACATGTCCAAAGCTTTCTGGGAAGTGACTGTGAATCAGTAATAGTAATTGTATCTGCTAGCATTTACCCAGGCTTCCCTGTGTGTCAGGGGCTGGGCTACCTGTAGTGTGACCAACTCTCCTGGGATTAGCCCTGAAAGTCCTGCTTCCCAGGGAACTCTACAGTCCCAAGGAAACTGAGATGGTTGGTGGCCCTGTATTTCTTTCAAGGACAACAGCCAAGTCAAGCAAGTTGGTGTTGTTATTTTGCCCATTTTTTTTTCCCAAATGGAGAGAAAAGGCTCAGGGAGTTGCAGCTTTATTGCACGGTCACACAGCTGGTGAAGAGTCGAGCTAGGATTCAAATTCAGGCTGCCTGAGTCCAATGGCTGCATTCTAAACAGTTCTCTGCAGTCTCACCAAACCACAAGCTATCAAAGCTAATAAAATTGATAGACCCTCATTCTCAAAACCCCAATCAGCTGCAGACAGCATTTCTTCCAAGCCCCCCACTTTGACAATAGTAAAACATTGGGTTGGAATTTGCAAAAGCAGAACAACCACCATGTCCTCCAAATCCAGCCATCTGCCCTGGGACAGTCTGCCCGTGCCTCAGTTTCCCTTGTTTGAATGGCAATGGTGATAATATCTGACAGAGCACTGGAAAAGGTCAGACTGTGTCATGTCTGTGGTGTCCCAGTAAACCCATAGCCCTGCTGACCCAATCGATGGGGCTGTCTAGATGATCAATACTGATCACTGCAGCTGAATTGACCCAACACGGGGCCACATTGATCATTTCAGACACCTGGAATGATCAGATCAGATGGGCCATGGTTCAGAGGTGTCAGCCACCATGGCGCAAGTTGCATGGGGTCCCAGCCATTTCAGATGATAAGGTGCTACTTAAAATGTCCTTGGATTTAGAGAAGCCACTAGATGGTAGGAGCTGGGCCTCTGAAAGCAGAGCTAAAGTCAACCAAGTCTTGCTGGGACACATAATTGTCCATAAGGCTGCAGGCAGGTTGAATAAGCACACTGAAACTCATTTTCTAATCAGGAATATGGGGATGCAAGAGTATTTGCCTTCTGGAGTCATGGGGATCAGTGATGAACTGCTTAGCATAAAGCCTACAAATTACAAAGCGTTTCATCACATCTGACTATTACTAGTAGGATTTATTCTGATTTGGGATTTTCTCCCATGCAAAACACCTATCTGTTGGAACCTCAAAATACTGAAGCATGGCTACCAAACGCCTATTGATAGGTGCCTATTTTTTTTTGCAGGCATCTCATTTAATGTTCAAAATAACTCTGTAAGATTTAAAAGAGACAACGGACATCAACTTGCCCACAGAGCCAGGAAGTAGAAGACAGAGATATGAAGCCAGAGTTGTCCTCAGCCTGGAATCTGTGTTTTTTTCTCAGCCCAGCAGTGGGTTGTGGGAGATGAGAGAATGCAAGGAGCTTGGAGCCTTCTGAGGTGATGAACCAATTACACTAATATCACATGATGAGAAACAGCAGGAGATAGGTGCAGAGAGAAGTGGGAGATGGATGGGCACAAAGGCTTTAGCACAAAGCCAGCATTTGATTGGGACCCAGCAGGCTGAGGAAGAGTTGAATAAAGCCTGATATGCAGGGAAACTGAGGCAGAAGGAACCGCGTGAGCGACAGCATTGAGGCAGGGCACCGCTAGGCTAATTCAGCAAACGGTCCCATTTGCCTTCTGCCTTGAGTCGTGGCCAGCCACTCACAAGTGCCTTGTTATATAATTGCCTTTATTGGCTATTTGTAGAAGATTCATTTAAGGTTACCATTTTGTCCGGCTTGCAATTCTCTTTCTCCTCCTCTCCCTGTTCTTACCTCTCCCCCTCTCCCTCCCTCCCTCTTTCCCTCTCTTCCTCTCTATTGCCCCAGAAGTTCTGATTTCTACACACCCCTCTTTTTTTCCTGCTTAACTGTGAAAGGCTCTTGTAACAACTTACGTTTTCATAGTCAAGCCGGTTTGGATACATAAATTGTTTTGCCCTAGTTTTTGATGCTTCGGCTTGTATTATAGAGTGTGGATATTTTATCTGGGCATATGTTTTATTTTTAAAGAAGGCCCATGACATCAGTCAAAAGCTAAAGTGCTTACATTTAAATACAGACACCATAGCAGTGAAACAATATCCCGGTCCCCATTCACCAGAGGGAATGGGTGTTGAGTTTGTTTAGAAGTGTGTTTCCTGTGCTAAATTTCTACAGTAGATTATGAGGCCATTAGCATAGCGCCCTCCCAGCCAGGTACATGCTGTGACGATCCCCTCCAACAAAACCTTGACAGCAAATTGGGGAGACTTAGTCATGTCTCCACGGTGTGGGAAGCTCACACAACTTGACTTCTGGCTCTTGCAAAATGGAAATAAAAATTCTCGGTAGCTGCTTTAACTTTGAGGACTTAAGAAATTGACTAATGCAAATACCCAGAGGTTAATAGCCTGGTGACATTACTGTAACTTTCACCATGGCTTAAAGGGCATTATCCGTCACATGTCCAGCAGTGGTCAGTTAGCAGAACATATGGATAAATATCCAAAGAGGAATGAACTCCCAAAATCGGAAATTAATAAAAGCCAGGGCTTTTTTTCTTTTCTTTCACTTTCTTCCTTTAATGGAACCAAGAAACATGCAATCTTTGTTTCGCTTGCCCAAGTTCAGGCACCCTTTTTTGCCTGTGATGCCAATCTCCGACTGGGTACCTGGACGGGAGCACAGAATGCCTCCACTGTCTCACTCTGCGTTTGTGGGGAGGGAAAAGTCAGCAGGAACCAACCAAACAGGCTCATAAATAAGCAAAACAGATCATGCTATGCTTTTGGCTATGGCTGTTTGGGACAAAAGGAAGTGAGCTAGAACTCAGTTGGAAAAGGCTCCTGGTGCACGTGGTCATAAGAGCTACCCCGGCTCAGAGCACCAGCTCTCCACACCTAGGCCCACATCTGGAATTTGCAGTCACATCTGGAATTTGGAGGGGGCGACACCTGCCCCCAAGAGTCAGCCCCTGGGTGGACTTGACCCGACGGTGCCTGGAGGCCACCTCCCTGCCCTCGGCAAAGGGCAGAACTGTCTTCCTCGGCCACGTGCGGAGATGGCCTCCATCGCTCCCGGCTCGTCCTGGTGACTGTCCCTCCCCCCTGCTGCCCTTTTGAGCTTCTCCAAAGAAGGATGGGTGGTATTATCTTTGAGAAATTGCAGATTCTCAGCTCCTGCTTCGAAAAGGAAAATTACTGCCCTGAGCAATCCCTGGTTGGCTTCCAAAGGAGTCTTGTCGCATTATTTAAATACTGAATTGCGATATTATTGAAGTTGGTACCAAGTTTCTCTTGGCAGCAGCTCCGGGCTGGCAGGTGGGGACTGGGGCCCGCGCTGCTCAGCTGACTGCCTTGGCTCCGCTGTTCCCGGGAGCTTGAGGCTCGACCCAGCCTGTGCTGCCGCTGTGTTTTCTTCCCCTTGCAAAATGCACGGACATACACCTCCTTGTGCCCGGCAGATCGCACTGCCCAGTGGTGTCTCGTGGGTTCTTAACCTCTGTTTCACCCCGGGTCCCTACCTCTTGCAGGCATGTTATCCCAATGCAGCCTGTTTCTTGGATTTAAGCTGCATTAAGCATAAGAGAAAGGAAAGATGCCCCCCATCCAATTAGCTTCCCCCTCCCACCTCATTTTTCCTTTCCTCTATTTTTTCCTCCAAACTAGCTTTAGTTTGCACTTTGGGACTCCAAGAGTGGCATGCAGACATTGACCTCTTCCTACTCCTTACTTGAAATGCAAAGCATGTGTCCGGCAGGCTTTTCCGTGAACCTCTGCGGGTAACGTGGGTTTTTCAGAACTGCCCAAAACATACAGCATGCTGTGTGCACATGGGAATCATCATTTTCATGGAACTTGCTTGGAGGTGTTTTGTTTTTGTTATTGTTTTAATTTTTGGAAATGGCTTTCCATCTCCCCTTAGCTGCTGTCACCCGGGTGAGACGGGGCCCTGGGAGTGAGGGGGTGCTCACCAGGAAGCGGGGTGGGCAGCCAAGCCAGGGCTGGACAAGGAGAACCGCCCCTGCAGTCACGTCGCAGTCCAGAAACTTGGGCCATTTCACTCCAGAGACTCAATTTCACAGCTTAGAAGATTCCCCCCACCCCCACCCCCAGCTCTTCAGCCCACATTTCCTGGCTCAGCTAGATGCCTTCCCTGCAAGTCCTGGGCTGCTGAGCTATGACAACGATGTCCTGAAAGAGGCCTGGGTTTCTCTGGGCAGGAGGGAGAGGGCAAGCACCCGGGCACTGCCCTGGTTATCAGCTCCCTGCGGGGTGAGGCAGGGTGCAGGGAAGAACACGGACACAGAATGGGAGTTGCGGGGGCATCCTGACCCTCCCATTGGGCAGAATGACCTTGTCTGAATCCTATTTCTCCCTCTTGCTTTCCTCTCCCTTCTCCTCCTCCTCTTCCTTCTCACTGCAAAAGTTATTATTTGTTCGTTGTAAAAATTAAGCATAATCTAAATACATAAAGCCAAGCATGGCATTCCTCTACCATTAACCCAACTGACCTTGATGTTTCGTAGGCACCTTTCTAGACTTTTGTGTGCACCAGGAACGAAAAGGTCCCCATTGGCAAAACAGAGTTAATCATACCCACGTTGGTGGGTTGCATGAGCATTAAAAGAAAAAATGTATGTGAAGTATTAGCAGTAATTCCTACCTTTTATGATGCCTGGTTTGATTTGATTTTGCTAAACTCTTCATGTGCATTTCACAGGGGGCTGGCTTAGCACCCACACTTCTATCCCCCAGGCCTCCCCTGATATACCCAACCCCAACCGCAAAACGGTGGCTGGCTGTTTTGTTTGAATTTCCCCAAGCCGTGTCAGAGAGACAGAAACCCTTTCCTTCTAAATCTTAGGGTCGCAGTCCAGTGCCAGATCTGTGGTGCAATCCCTACAGGAAACAGCTCAGTTATCAAGGTCAGCAGAACATGGCAATTATTCTGCAACCCAATGAGGCGCTACCTTCATATCTAATCACAGGGCCTGTCTTTGTACCTGTCTCCCTAGGAAGAAAACATACCTTCCCTTATCTCCCCACCGCATCCACGATAAGGGTATTTGATGAGTCAGATTGGATGGGCTCCATACAAGACAGGCACCTCTGCAAGTTTACTTATTTTGCAACCGGGCAAGGATCTGTTTTATGCTTGGCTGTTTGGAACCCGAAAGAAGCCTGAAGATATCTGTCATCCGGCATCCTGTGCCCAGAGTGGGGTGGGGTGGCGTAGGGAGGGTGGATGAGAAGGAGCTGTATAGTGATAAAAATCAGTTTAGAGTCACACTCTGGGACTGAACTTCTGAGCCTCAGTTCCTTTATCTGTAAAGGGAATAATTGTAACCATTTCTCAAATTTGTTATGAAGACTGAATACAATAATGGCTGGAAAGTGGTTATGGTGCCTGGACATGGGCATATGGTAAGGTCTGAATAATTGAAAGTTAAAAAAAACAGAGGGCATGCCAACATCTTCATTTGTCAATTGCGATGATTAATTTTTCCTGTACAGCAGGAAGAGGAAGGAATGTGTTTTCCAGAAGGGCAGCCAGAAGCACAGTGTTTTTCTGGGGCTGTCGGATGAGAAAGGCAGGGTAGAAGGGGGTAGGTGGGGTTCAGGCTGGAACACGGGGCCCCTCCGGACTATCACAGGCTGGGAATCCCCAGGTTCCATGAGGTTAAGCTGCGCAGCCATCACCTCCCACTGTAAAATTGTAAAATGGACCCCTAAATTTCAAAGGCCATTGAGGATCTTTGATCAGAACTCTGCCCACCCCCTAATGCCCTCTATTATTGTCACATTTTCTCACTTACCCTGAATCCCAGGAGTTGACTCCTGTCTCTGCCTGCCTTGGTTGGGGCCACATTTGTGACCATCTTAATTTTCAGTTTTTGCTGTTCCTTTGCTTTTAGTGTTTCCTAAGCTTTGGGTGAGGACTCCTGGTTTCACTCCTGCTTCTGCAGAAGCCTGAACCCCAGGCTTGGGAGACTTTCTTTAGCTCATTCAACCTGCAAATGGGGATGGGGGAACCCCTGGGATTTATCTCAGTGGATGCCAAAGGCCTGGCTTTGCAGTTGGGCAGACATGATGCGTTCAAGTCCCCACTTCTAGTCTTGGCAAGTTGCACAGACCTTCTGAGCCTGTCTGTTCATGTGAAACTCTAGCATCATCTGACCTTCTCAGGGGTTCCATGACCATTAAATGACATCAAAATAAATTGCCAGGGAAAGCTTCACAGCTGGAACCTAGCAGCCCTCCCTCAATGGTGGTTATTGTTATCGGAGTTCTTTGATTAGAATATGTGTTCGTCTTGCATTTTAACATTTCTGAAACTGGGATGCATCTTAAAAATGATGTAATTAATTCATGTGGTAGAATTCCTGCTTCGTTTTTGCCCCTGTGAAAGCTGTAGCTCCTGCAGAACAGCAGGGACACCCCCAGGGGCAGGCAGATGGGAGCAGCAGGAATGTGCTCCAGGTCCCATGGGAGGGTAACTTAAGATCCCCCTTACTAATAAGAATTGATGTACCCCACCCCAACTGCAGAGCTGTTATTAGATCAATGGCACGTCTTACACACAATGCCATTTTCAAACTAAGGAAATATGGGCTATTACAGCCAAATGTTTCCAAGGCACTTAGCCTTCCTGGAGAAGCTGCACATTTGCAGGAGCTTTCTTGCCATAGCCACCTTTCTCCAAGTGTTCCTTTAGTTCTGGCTGCTTTAGTATCTGAAGGACCCTCGGGGCTCTTGGCAAAGCTGGTTAAAAGGCTGCAGGGCCCCCAGGTTGGGAAACTGGGTGAGAATTCTGAGCCCAGCCAGGTCTCTGCTTATCATGTCAGACCCCACTGTATTCTAGTGTCTCCCCATTTCACCCAGGGAGGAGGTGACTGAAGCAAGAGTACAGGGGAGATAAGAAGATGGACTTCCTAAAATGATGGCAAACTCGCAGTTTCACTACCAAGGTGGCCCCTGTATGGCAAATTGATCTGGAGCTAAATCGGGCATCTTAGTGGCTGGATCGGACGTCAGCTGGTTTGCCTGGAGGATCACTGAGACATTGACTAAGAAGTCCCCGGGGACTTGGCTTGGCCATTGCTTAAAGGCCTCAAAGAATGATGGGAAGATGAAGAGGCCCAGGAGGTGTCTTGCCAACTCAGCCCACGATGCACCTCTTCACCCCTTCCCAGAAGGTAGAAGGACATAAGCCTGACTTGGGATACTCAGAGCAAGTTCTGTGGGAAACTCAGGTTTCCCCAGCTCCTTCATTTCAGGACATAATTTTGGAATGGCAAGGAGAAGGATAAATCAGATTTCGCCTATATTCCTCTTCAGGATTCTGACACAGGGAATTAATATAGATTGGAGAAACTGTGTACCACACAGTATACTTGAGCTGCTGTGCATATCACATTGCTCACGGTATTTATTAATTCATACAAAAGTATTTATTGAGCATCTACTATGAGCACTCTGCTGGAATCTGGGGATATAGGACTAAGCAAAATAAAGCTCTTAACCTCATGGAGTTTACCTTTTAGTGGGAAGAACCAGACAATAGCACATGAACAGCCATGGGACATGCCAGAAATGATAAGTGCAGGAATGAAAATAGAGCTGTGATGGGCAACAGGGAATTGGATGAGTGGGGGGGGGGAGGGTTGAAACTGCTAGTTATTTAATTATAAAAAATATTTATAGTCAACTACTAAGAGAGGCTATCTATTGATTATAAAAATTGTAATCACAAAAAGTTATAAAATTATTTATACTCTTACTTCTTCTATTGTCAATGGAAGCTAATATCATTGAGAAATTAATAGGTGCCACACACTTAT
>PVKY010012086.1:0-11696 GCA_004027775.1 Bradypus variegatus | reverse complement strand
CTTCTTGACCTCCCAGCCTTCTTCTCCTGCCTTCCCTTTCCTTCTTTCTTTGTCCATCCTTGATCCCTGACTGGGGAAATTCACAGCCCCCCACATCCATCTGTTTCTCTTGAGCCCTGGGCAGGGGAGGGGGAGGCCAAGGGGGAGGGCCACTTCCTCCCCCCTTCTCTGCCTTCAGTCACCGGAGGGCCTCTTGGGTTCCTCCTTTCTCTGCTTGGCGGCCACTTTCTGCTCCAAACTCTTGGGCAGGAAAGGGCAGAGGTCAGCCAAGGCCCAGGGGACACTTCCTCCCCCAGAAGCCTGAACTGCGTGCACATGTGACAGCCCCAGACCTGCAGGCCTTCACCGAAGTTCTAGCTGAGCAGTCGCTACGTTGGTTATGGTCCCTGGCATGAGTTCTTCATCACTCCTAATAATCATCACCTGCAGTGTTTTCATGAGCAATTATTCTATTACACATTTAAAATAAATGTTAATTGGTTGGTGATATTTTTATTCTTAAGGAGGTAAGAATTTTAAATACTATTTTTCACCCATTGCTATAAAACCATATGCCAGTGTCCCTGAAATTAACCTGATCAGGAAAGAAAACAGATCTTGAGTCACAGCACAAATCAGACTTAGGGTGTTCATGTCGAAGATGAGGGTTCTTTGCCAGAAGGTTGTTTTCCACATGGAATAGATAAGAAGGGGTTGGGGAGCCGTGCTTTATCTGATTGTCATCTTGGAGTTTTTGGGCTTGGTCATTTCTACCCATCCCTCCATATTCTGGGGTGTCCCTGATATCATTTCTGGCCCTGAGCCCTGGGGGCCTCTTGTGCAGAGGTCACTCAGGCACCCCCTACCCCAAGAAGCTCTGCTGCTGTCTCAGGAGTGGGTCAGTGCCCTCCCCTCAGCTTCCCCACCACAGCATCTTCACCACGAGCAGAACCGAAACCTACCTGGCCCATGTGGCGTCTCCCTGCCAGGCTGAGGCCTCCTTCAGAGCAGACCCCGTTTCCTTCCCCGGCATCACCCCACAGCCAGCACGGTGCCAGCACGTCATGGCTGCTTGTCAGGATTTTGCCTTGAACTTGTACATTATATTGAGAGGATTTGTGTGTGTGTGCTGTGCGTTGTGTGTCCCTGGCATAACTCTGTCTTACTTCCCTTTGTCCTCCTGGACATTTTGGGCTCTCAGGAAATACCTGCTCCTGGAGGACGTGTCCCGTGAGGGGCATTCCCCGGGGAACGTGACGCAGGCTCCCTAAGTGCAGTGAGGTAGGGCAGAACCCCAAACTCACGAAGGGGAGTCCCCACAACCTCACATCTTCTCTCCTCTGCAGACTTTGGGCCACTTACGCCTTGCTGGAAGTTTTTCTTCTGCAGGCTTTGACTAAGCTCATATTTTTGAGTCCGTCCTCTGCTCGACACGTTCATGCCTGGTGTGTAGTAGGGGCTTATTAAACATTTGCTGCTGTAAAGAAGAGCCCCCCGCCCTCCCAGGAGATGAGGTGTGGCTTGGACAGACTGGATCATCCCCCAGATGGCTCTTCCAGTGAGTCCGTCCCTTGGTGTGGTCACTGAAGACAACTCTGAGAGCTCAGTAATTAGATAGTCTCAGAATCCAGAGGTGACGGGGGTCAAAGGGCACCAACACACGCCAGAAGACCTGAGTCAAAAACCAGAGTCTCTTCTATTATCTACAGCAGTGGTTCTCAGCAGGGAGCAAGTGTTCCCACCAGGAGATGTTTATTAGTGTTTGAAGACATGTCTGGTTGTCATAACCGGGGGGGGGGGCACTGGTATCTGGCGGGTGGAGGCCAGGGGTGCCCCTCAACATTCTACCATGCATAAGACACCCCCACCCCTGCAAAGCAAGTTATCCAGCGTAAATGTGACCAGTGCTGCAGTGGAGAAACCCCAGTCTACAGTAAGTAATGAAAGCATCCGGTGGTTTGGGTGCCTCAGGTTCTTGGTCATTGTGCTTGTCCCCCTGTGGGCACATTTACCTGGGGAGCCACGTTAGGACAAGGGCCAGTGGGGGAGGTGGACTCTGAGCAGTCCTGGGGGCGCCAGGGTCCTGGCGTTCTAGATGCAGCCATCGCCTTCACAGCCCCCGGCCTGCTCCTATAACCAGGCCCTGGTTCACTTCCAGGGGTCCCTTCTCCCCGGGCCAGGGTGGGAGGCCAGCTGACCGCTCGCTCCTCTGACTGAGATGCTAATTCTTTTTTGTTTGTCTTTTGTATTACAAAAATTTATTAGAGAAGTTATAGTTTTGCAGAAAAATCATGCATAAAATACAGAGTTCCCATGTACCACCCTATTATTAACACCTTGCATTAGTGTGGTACATTTGTTACAATTCATGAAAATGTTTTTATAATTGTCCTATTAACTATAGTCTGTTGTTTACAGTAGGGTCCCTGTGTTGTACTGTTACGGTTTTTTAAAAAATTATTATTTTAGTAACATATACAACCTAAAATGTCCCCTTTTTTTTTACCACATTCGCGTATAGTATCATGTTGTTAATTACATTCACAATGCTCTGCTACCGTCATCACCATCCATTACCCAAAACTTTACAGTCAGCCTAGTTTACATTGTGATTTCTTTTTTGACCTATTAGTTGTTTAAGAGCTCATTGTCTAACTTCCACATATTTGTGAATTTTCCAGTTCTCAGTCTGGTATTGATATCCAGCTTAATTCCCATTGTAGTTGAAGAAGATATATTGCATGATTTCAGTATTTTTTAGTTTATTGAAACTTGATTTGTGACCTAACATATCCTGGAAAATGATCCATGTGCACTACAGAATAAAAGTGAATTCTCTGCTGTTGGGTTAAGGTTCTGTGTGTGTTTGTTAGTCTAGTTGGTTTATAGTAACATTCAATTCTTTTATTTCCTTATTGATCTTCTGTCTGGATTTTCTATCCATTATTAAAAGCAGTGTATTGAAGTCTACCTATTAATGTAGAATTACGTATTTCTCCCTTTAATCTGTCGATATTGGTTTCATGTTTTTTTTTTGGAGGCCCTGCTTTTACGTGCATACATGTTATAATTGTTATGTCTTCTTGTTGAATGGACCCCTTTATCAGTATATAGTGATTTCCTTTGTCACTTGTAGCAGTTTTTTACTTAAAGTGTCTTTTATCTGATATCAGTATAGCTACCCCAGCTCTCTTTTGGTAACTGTCTTCATGGTACATTTTTTCCCATCCTTTCATTTCCAACCTCCTTGTGTCTTTGAATGTAAGGCAAGTCTGTTGTAAACTCATATAGCTGGGTCATGTTTTATCCATCCTGCCAATCTCTGCCTTTTGACTGGAGAGTTCAATCCATTTACATTTAAAGTAACACCAATAATGAAGGATTTTATTCTGATATTTTTCTATTAGGTGTTTAAGTCCTATACCTTTTTTTCCCCCTGAATTCTTCCATTAATGTTTACTTTCATTTTTTTTTAATTTTTTTGTGTTGTACCATTGTGAGCACGTTATCATTTCTTTCTGTTTATATTTTTCATATGTTTTCTTTGTGGCTGCCTTGGCACTTAAATTTAACATCCTCAATCATAACTGTCATGTTTTATTTGATACCAGCTTAACATTATAATAGCATACGCATGCACTGTTCCTTTACCCCCTGACCTCCAACCCTTTTGTTGTACCTGTTACAAATTATATCATTATACATTGTATGTACAAAACCATAGATTTAACATGACTTTTTATGCATTTGCATTTTTAGAACCTGTGAGAAGTAAAAACTGAAGTTACATACCAAAAATTACAAGTGCTAGTACTGGCATTTATAATTACACATATGGTTACCTATATTTCTTTATGCTGCTTCAGTACACTTTTTAGTGTCCTTTCCTTTCAGTCTGAAGAACTCTCTTTCCCATTGCTTCCAGCGAAGGGCTAATGGTGAACTCTCTCAGCTTTTGTTTATCTGAGAATTTCCTGATTTCTCCCTCATTTCTGAAAGACAGCCTTGTCAGATGTAAAATTCTTTGTTGGCAGTTGTTTTCCTTCATCGCTGAAATATTGTGTCACACTGCCTTCTTGCCTCTATGGTTTCTGGTGAGAAATTGGCTCTTAATCTTATTGGGACTCCCTTGTACTAACCCTGTGCTTTTCTCTTGCAGCTTTTAAAACACTCTGCTTGGTCTTCATATTTGGCAGTTTGACTACTGTGTGTCTGGGTATGGTTCTTCTCAAGTTTAACCTATTTGGGGTTCATTAGGCTTCATAAATGTGCATATATTCATGTCTTTTGTTAAATCTGGTATATTTTCTGCTAATATTTCTTTGAATATTCCTTCTGCCCTTTTCTCTCTCCTCCTTCTGGGCCTCCTGTAATGTGTATATTGACCTGCCTGATGGTGTACCACAGGTCTCAGGCTCTGTTCACTTTTTTATGTTCTTTTTTTCTTTCTGCTCTTCAGTCTGAATCATTTCAATTGTCTTGTTTTTTAATTCACTGATTCTTTCTTCTTCCAGCTCCAATCTGCTGTTAGAACCTCAGGAAGTTTTCATTTCCATTATTGTGGTCTTCAACTCCAGTATTTCTCTTTTGTTCCTTTTTAAAATTTCTATATCTTTATTGATATTCTCACATCATTCATTCATTGTATTCCTGATATCCTTCAGTTCTCTCTGTGTTTTCCTTTATCTCATTGAGTAAATTGAGGATTTTTTTTTTTAAGCTGTTTCTAGTATGTCCAAAGTCTGGTCTTTTTTGTTGTTGGTTTCTGGATTTTTATCTTGTTCCTTTGGATGTGCCATCATTTCCTTTTTCTTTGTTTGTCTTTTAGTCTTTTTTGCACATTGTACTTTTAATATTCTAAAGTGTTAATTCTTGGATTTAGTCCCTGAGGTGTCTGTTTCTTAAGTTTGTGTACAGCTAGCAGTATTACAGAGATTTCCCTACATGCCAGAAGCTAACATAAACAAACAAATCAATGCAAAAAACACCTTTCACAGTCTTTGTAAATTGGCTCTGGGTTAGCTGGTGCTCTCTTTTAGAGTTTAGCCCTCCTTTCAAGATTTGTCCAAAGCTGATGTGAGGTGCAGTGTCTTGTCCTGGGCTTGCTTATGGCCTTAGAAATTCCCTGTTTACAGGAATATGAATAACCTCTTCCCCTACTCCCTATGAAATGTACTTTCTCCTCCTCCTGCATACTCTAACCTATGATTTAAATCAGGTAATCCTTTGCCCCAGGCTGTTTTGACTTAATTGATTATTACATTATTTTGGGCTGTCTGCAAGCTGCTTCTGCCTACAGGGCAAGTTGTGGGAGGGCCTGCCAGAGACTCCTTTCCCCATTCAATCTTTTCAGCTACCACCTGGTAGATTGGCACCAGCATATAGGAACCTCAGTAAGGGCGTAGGGATTACTCTCCTCCTTCTGTGCAGGGCCAGGGATGCACAATGGAAGTACAGGCTGGCTCCGTGCTATGCTGGGGAAGGGTGGGAGACCAGGGATGCACAATGGAGTGCAGCTGGCTATGTGCTGTGCTGGGGAAGGGTGGGAGGGCCCCAGCAAGGCACCAGGATCTTCTACCATTTTTAAAGCTAAGTTTTTCTTGATTCGGCACTTGCCCATTACTACAACCCTTTAACTCTTTTCCGGAGTTTTGAAAAACATGGCTATGCCAAGTTTTGCTCGTTGTTCAAAGATTCTGTGAGCAAACAACACCCCAAAGTATCTTATGCTTCCATCTTGGTCAACTCCATGATACTAGATTTCCAAAATACTAATTCTTTATCTACACCTGTTCTTTGTTGGTTGCAAAAGAAGGAAGCCCAAATCATGCTGGCTTTAGAAATGAAGGATATCCCTGACCTGCCTAAGGGAAAAAAAACAAGGGCAGAGCTTGAATTTCAGTGGCTCACTGTTACCAGAACTCAGTCTGCGATCTTCCCAGAGAGTTGCTTTGCACACTGCTCTGTTCACAGCCAGGCTATGGTAGCAAGAAATCTCTGGACAGCTCCAGGCTTATATCCCCTCAACTCTGTAGCCCCCATAGGAGAGGCCTCTATTTCTTCCGAGGCTGACAACAGTCCTGAATTGAGTCTCATTGATTCTTGGTGTTCTGGGCTATGTCCCTTGTCTACTCCCAGTGGGTGCAAGGCTTTCAGGTCATATGCGTACTCCTAGTGCTGCGGCTGGGTGGGAGAGGCCTGTCTCCCCAGAGGAAGAAGGTGCTTTTACTGGCAGAAGGAGCATAGGGCCAGACTTGCCACACAGCACATGTCCACTACATTCCTTGGGCTGTTTGGTCCAACCTTGGTGTTCTAGTTTGCTAATGCTGCCAGAATGCAAAATACCAGAGATGGATTGGCTTTTATAAAAGGGGGTTTATTTGATTACACAGTTACAGTCTTAAGGCCATAAAGTGTCCAAGGCAACACATTGACAATCAGGTACCTTCACTGGAGGATGGCCAATGGCATCCAAAAAATCTCTGTTAGCTGGGAAGGCACGTGGCTGGCGTCTGCTCCGAAGTTCTGGTTTCAAATGGCTTTCTCCCAGGACGTTCCTCTCCAGGCTGCAGTTCCTCAAAAATGTCACTGTTAGTGGCACTTGGGATATTTGTCCTCTCTCAGCTTCTCCGGAGCAAGAGTCTGCTTCCAATGGCTGTCTTCAAACTGTCTCTCATCTGTAGCTCCTGTGCTTTCTTCAAGGTGTCCCTCTTGGCTGTAGCTCCTTTTCAAAACATCACTCTCAGCTGCACTGAGTTCCCCCTGCTTGTCAGCTCATTTATACGGCACCACTGATCAAGGCCCACCCTGAATGGGTGGGGCCACACCTCCATGGAAATTATCCAATCAGAGTCATCACCCACAGTTGGGTGGGGCACATTCCATGGAAACACTCAAAGAATTACAATCTAACTAACACTGATTGGTCTTCCCACACAAGATTACATCAAAGATAATGGCGTTTGGGGGACATAATACATTCAAACTGGCACACTTGGCTTAAGGACCATTTTGGTGACATTTGTGTATATAGGGTTTCTCAACTGTGGCACTCTTGACTTTTTGGGCCAGTTAATTCTTTGTTGTGGGGGTCTGGTTGTGCGCTGTAGGACACTGAGCAACATCCTTTGCTTCCACCCATTAGATGCTAGTAACACCACCCCCAGTCCAGCTGTGACACCAGACATGTCTGTAGACATTTGCCAAATGTCCCCTGAGGGTTAGAATTGCCCTAGCTTGAGAGCCCTGCTCTATGCTGATCCATTGAATGTGTTAAGGTTTTGTTTTGTTTGACGTAGAAGGATCATACAATACACACCTTCCTCATCTGTGCCTTGACACCTCTCTTCCTTACTCGTTAAAACTTTTAAAACTTCTGCACAGTGTTTCCTGATATGAAGCAACCATTATTCCTGCAACTATTCTGATGATGGACATTTAAATTATTTCCATTTCTTAACCAATGAAAACAAAGCTGCAGGAATTGTCCTTATATAAAACTCTTTGTACACATTTTAGATATTTCTCTAGGATAAATAGCAAGAGGTGGATTTGCTCAGATGAGAAATACACCCATATTTTATTTTAATAGGCCCAGCTAAATTGCTCTTCCAAAAGGCTGAACCAGTTTTCAATTACACCAACAAAGTAAGGAGTATTTTGCTCCTATGTCCTTGCCAACAATGACCATTATCAATCTTCTAAATTTTTATCAATCTGATGGGAAAATTGACATTTCACTGTTGAAATTTTCCTTATTACTTGTGATATTTCTGTGCTTTAATTTGCCATTTGTATTTTTATTTTATAAATTTCCTGTTTGTATCCTTTCCCCATTGTTCTGTGATATTGTTCATCTGTTATCAATTTGTTGGAGTTCTTTAGAGAGTAATCCTTTGTTTTATATGTTTCATTCTCTGACTTTTATTTTATCTTGGTTTATGAGATTTATTGTTTGTTCTTTTGTTTCTCAATCCCCCAAATCTAGGGAAGAAAGGGATTTCTTAGCTGACTTGTCAAACTGCTATGCATTATTTAATTTTATTGTCACCAAAGCTCTGAGAGTTTTTAGATGTCTTTCTATTTTAGAGGTAGAGAAAAAGATGTTCAGAATGCTTAATAAATTGCTTGGCCAAGGTCACACCTCTCAAAAGTATTCCTTGCAGCTCTTCCCACCAAATCCAGGATTTTTTCCTCTTCTTCCAGCGACTACCAGAGGATACAATGGGGACTGATGGGTAGAAGTGAGAGAAAAACAGGTTTTCCTCATGTGATCATCTGTCCAACCCTCTGGCACTGGGTGGGTGCCGGGAATGGAGTTGTAAATGATAGAGAGGCACAGTATCAACTGACTGATACAAGAAGGAATATTTGAATGTGGAGAGCTGTTCAAAGGCAGGGTGCCGACTTCAGATTCTAAGCCTGATCCCCAAGATCCATGCATCTCCTGGATGCTGGAAGACCTGTCCCGTGCGAGACTGACCTCTGAGGCCCCTTTCCACGCTTGTGAGTCTGTGAAACTTTTGCTGACTTTCAGACCTTCTCGGTCTGCATGGACAAACATTGTCTTTTGTCCTTGCTGGTTTTACTGCCACTCCATGAACAGTGGGGTACATAGGCACCCATCCATCTTGAGGCTGTCCCAAATGCAAGAAGCAGCTAGTATACTGTTGGGTCCCCAGGCTGTTTGCAGCTGGCAGAGTCGGGGCTATTGTCAGAAGACTTGCCCAACCTATGGCGCCCCAGAGCAGAGGGTGTACAACTTCAGCCCGTCACTGCACACCGTGTGGCTCAGAAAAGCCAGAAGGCATTGGTTCTCACACAGCGTAGTCATGGATGCCATGCTTATATCACTAGCCTGGGCCTCGCCCCTGAAGTCTGGACCCAGGCCCGTAGTGTGCAGCCATGCGGCTGTGACCTGCCTCTCCAGGGGTGCCGTTCCCCCAGACCCAATAGTAACACCACGAAGACACAGCTCTTTGTCAGTTTTTTTCACTGCTGTATCCCCAGCACCAAGAACAGGGATGGTGAGCTCATTATGTATTTGTAGAATGGATAAACAAACCATTCTAGCAGGAGGCCCTGATCTCTTGTCTTGACTTCATATGCTTGACTCCAATTTTCCCACTCTAGCAAGTGCCAATAGGCCCCTCTCATCAGCGTTCTCATTTTGGATTTATCAAAGTCTTCCTGAAACTACCAGGCGCTTCCCAAATCCTGCCTTTCATCATTCATGGTCAGCTCTGCCTTGTTTCCTCACTGGTTGCAACAACTTTCTTCATTACTTAAAACTGGTCCAGCCCTGGTACAGAAAGTTTTATCTGCCCCAGGTTTATGCTGTTTTATGGTTTAATAGCATTTAGTTTCTCTAGAGTTCAGCAATCAAGAATGCCTCATACATAGTCAGTCTGTGTGTGTGTGTGTGTGTGTGTGTGTACACCTATAATCCCAAACTTTCTCATAATCGTGGTCACCTACTCAAGGTCCTAGCCCAGCACCTGCCCCAACGCCATGAGACATCTGCGAGTGAGAGCTGAGGACCAGCAAGAGGGACTTTATGGTGAAGGTCAGACAACAGGGAAAAGTTGTGCCTCTTCTGTGAGTCTGGCACTGTGGTAGAGCCTGGGGATACAGCAATGAACATTCTAGACATCCCCACCCCCCACCATGAAGCCTACGGTCTCATTAGAAAAGACACATTATAACACATCAGTGTAAAAATAATATATGAATAAATATATAGTTACAAACTGTAGCATGTGCTATAAAGGAATACTAAATAGGGTTCCAGAGATTTATTAGGGGGCCAATTAGATTGGGGATCAAGAGGGTAGTTCTCTGAGGGCATCTGCTCATTCTTTTTTTTTTTTTTTTTCTAATTAGAGAAGTTGTGAGTTTACGGAACAATCATGTATAAAATTCAGGATTCCCATTGCCACCCTATTATTAACACCTTGCATTGGTATGGTACATTTATTACAATTGATGAAAGTGCATTTTTATAATTATACTGTTAACTCTAGTCAATAGTTTAACTTGGGTCATCTGCCCATTCCCGAAGATGATTTATATTTCACTGAGTAAACAGTAGAGGGGCATTCCAGGTAGAGGGAACAGCAGGTACAGAGTCCCTGAGGTAGGGAAGAGCTTGGTGCCTGAGCAGAGCTGGCGAGCCAGTGCGGCCAGAGCAGAGTGCAAGAGAAGTGGGAGGGTGGGCTCGGGGGTCTGCATCCATCCATCTACACAGCTACCCACACGCTTATCTACTTACCTGCCTGCTTGCCTTCCTGCCAGACTAATCTGCAGACTAGTGCAGGAGTCCAGGTGAGAGAGGATTATGGTTAAGACCTGCTAAGTGGCCTTGGAAAGGAGAGCAGGTGATGAGTCTGCAATGTAAGTTGGTCAGGGTTCGGGATACCTGAGGTCTGGATACCTGTGCACTCTAGAGAGTCAGTCCAAGTTTAAATCTTGGATCTGCCACTTAGTCTCACAGTTGCATGACTTTGGATGCGTTGAATGATGGAATCTTTCTTATCCTCTCAAAGTCACAATTGTCTCATCTTTAAGATAGGGTCGATGCTTCCTTTATAGGTTTGTTGTGAGCTTTAGATTTAAGTGTCTCTAAAGTTCTTAGCCTACTCAATGTAGGGAAGGGGCTCAATGAATGGAGCTGCTATTATCATTTGTTCAACCAAACCAGCATCTACCTCCTTGGGCACACACATGTGCCCATGATTTTATAGGCTCATGTGTGGTGTGGTTCTTGACTCCCTTGTGTGTGTACATGTAGACACAGTGGCCCAACAAGCTCAGAAACCTCATCCTCTCCAGCAGAGAATTAGGAACTTATATTACTCCATCCCTCATTGTAGTGGATTTAACATTGGGACACAATTACCTGCTTGTGCCTCCATTGCTGATGGGGTTTAGCTGGCACCAGAGTTCCCAGACTGGATTCTTGTGCTTCCTGAGTAGGTGTTGCCGAGCAGCAGCTTCCTCCTCTGAAACTGGTGTGGCTGCTCGCCCTGGTGTTTAGCCTGAGGTTGGAGGAGGCGGTACCTAGGAACAGTTTGTAAGCATAAAATGCCAGCTATTATGATTTATGTTTATGTGACAAATGGTTACCAAGGCCTGTGACTTGAGAATAAAGCATCTATTTTATTTTTGTGTTTTAAAAAACACAATGCTGTATGTTGGTGAGTAAATGCCTCTCTAAGTTTGGGTGAGCTCTCTCAGGATCTTTGGAACTTGCATTGTGCTTTAGCATCATCTTAATAAGTGCTCATTTGATGAACTTACCCTGGCAGGGCTGGTCTGGTTTTACTGAGCTGGGCTTTGAGACGCCTTAGTCTCGTATTGAAGGAGACAGGGAGGGGCTGTTGCTTTTAGCTTTGCCTCTTTTTTTCCTACCCCTTCCAGATCAAGAAAAGCATTTTTTATTCCACCCTTTAAAGGTTATCTCCTTGTGCCGCCGGCAGCCACATCCCGAGAGACTGTCAGTTCCAGTTCCTTGCCAGACTTGCCGACAGAGTGAAATTGTCAGACCGCTTTAGCTGTCTAGAGTTGGAAGAAGCAGCTCGAGTTGGCGGCAGCGTGGAGGCTGGTCCTTAGGGGCTGAGAAAGGAGTGTGTAGAAAAATGTGTAATTTGCTGATTGGGGTCTCAAGAAATCCCAGCAGAATTATGGTCGCCAGAGCATGCAGAGGCAGAGATGGGGAC
>PVKY010012085.1:0-11702 GCA_004027775.1 Bradypus variegatus | reverse complement strand
TGCACAGCTGTATGAGGGTACCCAGGGGCAACTGATTGTAATGGTAAAATTATGTCACTTGAATTATTCATTAATGAAAATTTTTTTCTTTTATTTCAAAAAAAAACAAAACAAAAAGTAAATGTACAATGGGGGGAGGAAGGGAATGGGATATTTTGAATGTTCTTTTGTATTTTAATTTTTATTTTATTTTTTGGAGTAATGAAAATGTTCAAAGATTGATTGTGATGATAAATGCACAACTATATGACGATATGGTGAACAACTGATTGTATGCTTGGAATGACTATATTATGTGATTCTATCTCAATAAAATTGTATTATTAAAAAAAAAGCTATGAGAGCCGTATTTTTTTAAATTTATTTGAAGCTCTGCCAATTCAATCAATCCACAGGCTGCTGCACAAATTCCACTTTATTAATGTCTAGAGACCATACAAGCCAAACATTGTATGTTGGAGAAGAAACCAGTAATCGTAACACCAGCCCTAGGCCCCTTGCTGGCAGGTTGATCTAATTAGCACCTCCCAAATGGATGAATTAATTTAAACTAAAACACAAGTTGATTTTTACCATGTTTAACTGCAAAGATTCTCCACAGTATACATAGGAGCCTCTGAACTCGCCTTCCAAACCAACTGCTGCCCGGAAAACCATCTCAAAGAATATTTCATATATACACAAATCAAAATCTTTTAATAACTTTGGTGTTGGGGCCAGAAATTAAATCACTGTGTAATTTCACTCATTCAACAAATATTTATTGAGAGTGTGCCCTAGGCTATGTCTAAGGATATAAAAATTAAAAAGACAATTCCTTATCCACATGGAATCTAAATATAAGGTGACAGCAACATCCAAAATATATATATAATTCAGAATAAATACTATAGTTTTAGTATGTGTTGGCATAAAGTTAGGACAAAGAAGAAGAGAGGTCAGTTCTTCCCTGGATAGGGAGAGTGGGTCAGAAAAAGTTTTGAAACAAATGAGAAGTGTGACCTCTTAGAGTCTTCAAAAACAAGCATGAGTTTGCTGGGCGAGAGGGGTTAGGAAGGGCGCCCCAGGCAAAGAGAAAGCACTTGCGAAAGACAAAAACAAAAAGCAAGAAACAGACGGCTGTTTGACGCAGCACAAGCCCCACGATGCATCAGATAGGACCACCGTCAAGGGGCGGCCGTGGCCTGGCTTTTAGATTGCCACCCCGGAGACTCCGACTAGAAAGCAGGAGCAGCCTCGGGGAGCTAGCGAGGAGGGGCTGCGACGCGCCGGGGCAGCGGCTGAGGCGTGCGCTAAGGTCTCCGGAGGAGGGACGGCGGCTAGATCGCCGGCGGGCGGCATTCTGGCAAGGGGTATTCTCGATTAATGCGATAACGAGGGCTGGTGATGGGAATACATTGCACATGTAATGATCAAAAATAAGATGTCGTAACCGCGGACTAGTGGGAAGCACCGGCAGAGGCTAAAGCGTAGGGATCCTTAGGATTTCCAGCTTGTCATCCTGTTGCTTCTTCTTTTAAAATAACAATACCTAATTTAAAAAATTAAATATAGGACTGTACAATACAAACAGGGAACTCTAATGGGCAATAGTTAATAGTGCAATTATAATAATATTGTTTCATGAATTGTAACACATATACCACACTAATGTAAGTTGTTAAGCATGGGGGGGGGTTATATGGGAACTCTATTTTCTGCATGATTTTTCTGTAAACCTATAACTTCTCTAATGAAAATAAAATAATAAAATAAAATAATAAAATACAAGGTTGCAGATAAGTTTTGCTATTCTTAGATTGAAATTACTATATGAATATCAAATGTGATCCTTAAATCCATTTCAAGTGCAAATGCTCCTGGGGTCCACGGCAAAGAAGCATATACTCTGAGGTCTGTGATGAAGCAAGGAGGAAAGTGGTGCATACTCATAGTGACACTGTGCTTTGAAAGTTTGCTGCATCGTTTCTCTAAGCTTAACAGGGCACTTGGCTCTCGTGTGAACAGGGTGGTCTGTGCTCACCTTTAAAGACAGGTAAAGAGGCAGCCTTACAATATGCAAGAAGTGCAAGGGATATTAAACGTGACTGTCCAACCTCTCCATTCTACAGATGAAGAAACTGAGGCAGAGGGGTTGCAGGATTTGCCCAAGTCCATCCAATGAGTCAGGAAGGAAACCAAGACTGCAGCCCATGACCCCAGTTTCCAGCTGTCTGGCATGTTTTTAACTGCAACTTTCCTGGCTTGTCCCAAAGTCAGAAATAGAGCTAAAAGCCATTTAAAGGTTGAAGATACAGTCATCCTATTACCCCTGAGCCTGTAACTGAGGGTGCTTTTTATAGTGAGCATGGGGCAGAAGGGGTGCGTCACTCTGGGCATCGCTGGGGGCTGTGCTCACACTCACAAGCACATCATGCAAGTTCTTATTTTACCATCTTAGAGTCAGTCAGCAAACAAATATTTCCTGGGTGCTACTATGTGCCTGGGATGGTTCAAGGCCCTGGAGATAGCCCCAAACAAGACAGAGCCTCTTCCTTCATGGAGTTACCTTCTAGTGGAGAAGACAAACAATAGCAAACTAATGGATACACAACAGTAGGTGCTAGACAGAAATAAAGTGCGAAGATGTAACAGAGTATGGCAGGAGGGAAGGTGGAAGGGTGAGCACAGTTTCATCCTGGGCTTTCAGGGGAGGCCTCCTCCAGAAAGACGTGGGCTCTGGCATCGGGCATAAACTTTCCCATGACGATGGCCTGGAACCCAGTGTCTGGAGAGTGTGGGGAAAAGGTTGGGGTGGGGGGAAAGAATCAGGAACGAGGGCAGAGGACCACATGCACCCCAGAGAGAAAGGGCGGAGGGCTGTTTGAAAGAATTTTCTTTAGCAGTTTGCTTCTGTTTCCTTTGGCTTTCATTGGGCCCCACTACTTAATATTCAGTGATGTTCACCCTGCAGCCTTCCCTCCTCAAGGCTCTAATAACATTTGATGGCACCTTCCCTTCACATGACTCCTTATTTTAACAGGGTAGGATTGCTTTATAACGGAAAGGACTGAAGTAAAGGTAACGGAGATGGCTCTGAAGACCTCCATTCTCATCACAAGTGTCCCCTGGACTAAGACGAACGGATCGCAGCGGTGGCAATGGTGGCCTACTGGGCATTCTAATAAGCCACAGCGTCAGGCCTTCTGAAGGGAAAACAGCAAGCAGTTGTTGGAATTAATTTGAGGGCTGTGACACTAACAGAACTGGGAGCAACGCAAAGCGCGGAAAGTCAATCTGCTTTGGGAATGTTAAAAGGGAACACTTATTTGGAAGGAATTTTTAAGTGTGAAGAAGAAAAATTCTTCTGGGTGGAATTTGTGAGCAGGGAGCCTGACTGCACACTGGGGTTGCAAGAATGTGTATCCCATAGAGAAGCGAGGTCCAGCTCCCACCCATCTACGTGCACGGCGCCCAGTTGAGAAATCACATGCTAGGTTCATGTCTGCACATGCCCAATGACTCCATTGGGAGCAAACTGGGCCTTCAAATCCAGTCTCGGTCTTATTTCCATTCCTCCTTCTCTGTAGTCCCCCCCACCCCACCCCCCATCTCACCTGTGTTTGTTCATTCTGTGGCATGCACTTTGAGAAACGCACACCTTGAGTTCAAACGTTTCCCAGATCACTTCCTCATCCTCCGCTGGTTAATATGTGCTCACATGAAAATGCCACGTTTCAGTGATAAGGCTCCCAACTGTACTTGCGTGGACATACTTTCTCTGACACCTCCCCAGACCAGGTTAGAGTCAATGGGCAAAAGGAACCCACACGCAACATGACTCCCAGGGCTGTAAATCTCCCTGGCAACGGGGGACATGACTCCTGGGGATGAGCTTGGCCCTGGCATCGTGGGATTGAGAAAGCCTTCTTGGACCAAAAGGGGGAAGCAAAATGAAACAAAATAAAGTCTCAGTGGCTGAGAGGTTTCAAATGGAGTCAAGAGGCCACTCTGGAGGGTATTCTTATGCGCTAGATGGATGTCCCTTTTAGTTTTTAATGTATTAGAATAGCTAGAAGGAAATATCTGAAACTGTTGAACTGCAACCCAGTAGCCTTGATTCTTGAAGATGATTGTATAACTATGTAGCTTACACGGTGTGAGTGTGTGATTGTGAAAACCTTGTGGCTCCCACTCCCAGTATATGGATAGATGAGTAGAAAAATGGGGATAAAAAAGTAAATGAATAATAGCGGGGGATGGGGGAGATGGGTTGTTTGGAGTGTTCTTTTTTACTTTTATTTTTATTATTATTTTTATTTTTATTAATTTTTTTGGAGTAATGAAAATGTTCAAAAATTGAATGTGGTGATAAATGCACAATTATATGATGATAACGTGAACAACTGATTGTACCCTTTGGATGATTGTATGGTATGTGACTGTATCTCCATAAAATTGCAAGGAAAAAAAAAGAAAGAAAAGAAACCGACACCTGAAGCAAGTCTACCTGTGGTAAGTTTGGGCTGGTTGTTTTGTATTTTACAACATCTCTCTGGACTCCTCTCTTGGATACAATCTCTTATTTGCTTTGTCTTTGTGGTCCTTAGGATAATTTTGGATCACTGGTGGGAAAAGAGTAGATACAACACTAGTTTGCTTTCCTGTCTTTCCTACCACTGCATCAGCCCCAATGGATCCTAAAAACGGGCCCTTCTCACCACCACATGCACTGAAGACACCCCAATTCCACATCCCGCTGCACCTGTGAGGAGAAGGAAGTCGTTACCTTATGAGACAACCCTATAAGACAATGTGACCTTATGATACAACCACCTCATGAGACTGAGTTCCAAGAGGTTACCCCTCAAAACTGAGAAAACAGAAATACGTGTAGGAAACCTCCAGCTGCAGTCAGCAGTCCCTTCCTTTTCTGAAATCTCTATTTCGCCCTTCCTTGCTTTGCTAATCCAAAAAGACAAAATTCTCCTTTGCTTCCTGATGAAAGTTCTTAAAAATGTATTCCATATGACCATTTTCCCTTGAAATGGTTCATTTTTCACTTAGAGCTAAGGCAATTTTATCTTCATAATATTTTAAATGTGAAAGTTTTTTGCCCTTTAAAGAAATTGGAGACATAAGTTTGGAAATGTTTTTATGGTGTGTTAATAATGATAGATACTGCCTGCAGATAATTCTTCACCAAGGTGAAGGAGGAAATAAAACATATTGTGGGTCATATCGGCAGCGTTGAAATTGTAATATATTCTTTAGATAGAAACATGATATTCCAGGTAATCCCAGAAAACTGTCTCAGTTCATTTTTTCCCCTGCAATGCAGATAACCTTAAGACTGTGAGCTATACATGATATAATATCTACATAACATGTAGATATGTACATAAACGACAAATGTCTAAAGCTTAAGAGATCCTATAAACTTAAAATTCTGTTGCTCACTTCTGATTTCCTGAA
Source organism: Bradypus variegatus (assembly GCA_004027775.1). Classification (NCBI taxonomy): domain Eukaryota; kingdom Metazoa; phylum Chordata; class Mammalia; order Pilosa; family Bradypodidae; genus Bradypus; species Bradypus variegatus. The sequence continues at coordinate 6,248 of PVKY010012085.1, read as the reverse complement.
TCAAAGATATGGCATTAAGAACCATAATTTTACATATTCTATATAGAATATTCTATAACATACATGTTGTGAATCACAAGTTTTGTTTCATTAAACATAATGTCATACTGTGCAAGCCTGACAAATCTAGTACATTTAAAAATAAGCTCCCGTGTTACCACAGATGCTCTCCAGGCTCTCCATGTTTCCCACTTCTAAAAGGCAAGGGCCATGACTCTCCGCAGAGCCTAACTCAGCACTATTAACATGGGTTTCTTTCACCTGCTTATCCCATCCTGCTCCCCCAGGGGCAGGGGCCAGGGAGAAAGCAGTGACCAGCAAGCCCCGGGGCTGGCCTGATTCCCTCCACGGAGAAGCTCTGCAGCCACGGCGGTTCTGGGAGGAGTCGTGGGCAGCTCGCAGAGGCTGGCCCCTCCAGCAGCCCCAGCAGGGCTTAGGGGTTCTCACACCGGAAGGGGGCAGAGCGAGAAGGAGAGCCACGAGGGTCAGGAAGTGAGCTGGGCAGAGGTTCACAGGGGGGCAGGAAGGCAAGGACTGGAGGGCTGACTCACGCCTCTGACCCTCAGACAGAGGGGATGGCCTAGGGCTGACAGATTGACCCATGACGATGGCCTCCTAAGCTCTGAGGGAGGTGGGCAGATTCATCCCCGAGGTTCCTTTCATCCTTCTGAGTGAAGGATGATAGGGTGATGCTAATACAGTGCAGGCTGATAGATCAGCTTTTCCCATTTTTACTGAAATGCTTGCTGACCACCTGATTCCTTTCAAGAGGAGCAAATGTCTTTCGGGGACAAGTCTCTAGCAGTACGGTAGTGTTTAGTAATAGAAAATGCCTTTTTATTCTTGTAAGCTGCAACAAAAAGGGAAGAAAAGAATTTTGTAATGCCTGGTTATCTCCAATGATTAGTCTCTTTTTTTTAATTTTTATTTTAAAACTCTTTGGTCACACACAAACAGTATCGTGGACCCCCAAATAACTCATCACCCATCTTCAATTATTTTGACATCTTAACCTAGCTACTTTGTCTCTTTATTTGCACTGACATAGCTTTCATATAAATTTTTATTCAACAAGTATTTATGGTATAGCTACCATGTCAGACACTTTTCCAATGCTGGAGATGCAGGAGTGGAAAAAAAGGAAATAGGCAAAAAAAATACCTGCCTTCTGGGAGCTTACATCCTAGTAAAATAAAATAATAGCTAATTTCACTGGAGGTCATAGTCCACCAAGGTTTACTTCTAATATTTCCTTTAGTCCTCACAACAACCTGATGAGGTAGGTTCTCTTATTACCCTGTTTTGTTTTTTTTTTCAGATGAGGAAATTGTAGTACAGAGAGGTTAGGTAACTTTCCCAAGGTCACACAGCTAGCCAGTGGAGTAGATGGATTCAGGTTGGCTCCAGAGCCTGTGCTCTTAACCACCATTCATATTGCCACTCTAAAATCCATTAAGTACTGCCTCTATCGAGATCACACCTCTGTCGAATCTTGGGCTTCCCTGACTAACTATGATGAGAATTACAAGAACTAGTTAGATGTTAGCTACACAACCCTATTCCCTCTTCATACTGACTCCACAGATTCTTTGGATGAAAAAGCTGTGGCCATGTGTTCTTGTTGGTCCTACTTCCTCTCAAAAGACATATCTATTTGTATTCCAAATCAAAACTTAGAGCTCATTAAAATATTTTCTTAACTCTCAAAATCCCATTTCTCTTCCCCTAAAATCAATTAATTTATTGAGCCCTTGCAACATGACAGGTGCTGACTAGGCTAAGTATTGTTGATGCACTCACTGAGACCTCCTAACAACTCCAGAAGGTAAATATTATTACCATACCCATGTCACAGATGGAGAAATGGAGGCAAAAAGAGGTTATGTAGCCTACCCCAAGTTCACACGGGTAGAAAGTGTCAAAGCTAGAACTTGACCTCAGCTACATTCTGATACCACCACCTCCCAACCCCACCTTAGAGGAATTCTCTATACTACAAAAGAGTTCTGGAACTCTCTTCATGGTTCAGCAAAAATATTTTACATGTATCATATAATAGCATTATTTTTCAAAACAAAGCTTTTCAGCTTGGTATCGTCTCACTCTACATTTCAAATCTTATTAAAAACTTGAGTTACTTCTCCAAAGAGCCCTGGGACTATTAATAATCCCGTGAAATGTCTCATCCTATTTTATCGCTCAATACCAGGATAAATTTACCCATGAGGAGTTCTCATTTGGTATTTGTGCCAATTTGGATGTATTATGTCCCCCAAAATGCCATTATCTTTAATGCAATCTTTTGGGGGCAGATGCATTAGTGTTGATTAGGTTGGACTCCTTTGATTGTTTCCATGGAGATGTGACTCAATCAACTGCAGGCAAGACTTTTCACTGGATAATTTCCATGGAGATGTTATCCCACCCATTCAGGGTGGGTCTGAATTAAATCACTGAAGCCATATAAAAGTGGTGACAAACAGAAGGAGCTCAGAGCAGCTGTGAGTGACATTTTGGAGAGAAGCTGCATCTAAGAGAGGACAAAAACGCCCCAAGAGCAACATTTTGAAGAACACCATCTTGAAACACAACCTGGGAGCAAGCAAGCACCAGACACATGCCTTCCCAGCTAAGAGGTTTTCCAGATGCCAATGGCCTTTCTCCAGTGACAGTACCCCGTTGTTGGACACTTTATGGCCTTAAGATTGTAACTCTGTAACCAAATAAACCCTGTTTATAAAAGCCAATCCCTTTCTGGTGTTTTGCAAATGGCAGTGTTAGCAAACCGGAACAGGGTTCCTCTTGCTGAGCCCCTCCAAGAAAGCCCTCGCAGGCAATGAGCACCATAGCCAAGCATGAATTCTGCCATCCCCCAGGGCATAGTCGTGATGGCAAACAAAGTCCCCACTGTGTCAGTGGTCTATCCCTCCTCCACCTCCTTTTCCTAACAAAGAGAAAACCAGCAGCACGTGCAACAATTGCCACATGTGGGCACTGCATGAAGACTTTGACAGGCCTCGTCTCATTTGAGCCCCACAAAAGCCCCCTTAGGTAAATATCAGGATCCCCATTTTACCAACGAGGAAACTGAAGTCCAAGGTGGCCCAACCAAAATACTCTAGCGGCTCCTAAATCCCAGCATTGAGTAGGAAGAAATCCCTTCAAGTCAGAATTTCAGGCCTCGTGGCAAGCTGGTTGGAAAGAGAATTTTTGTTTGAGGATGGGGAGACGCACTTTTCTGAATTACCCTTCAAACCTCCCCTCAGGGAGTGCATAGAAGAAGTCTGTTCTGGAAGATCTCACCCAAATTGCTCTCAGACTAGAGTGCCACGGATTCCAAAACGAAAAGATTAGTGTGATGTTTAAAAAACGAGACACACCCGCAAGAAACATCTCAAGTGTGTACTAACAAGTTTGCACTCCACCACCAAGTGGATTTACAAATGACCATGTAAATTGTGATTTAACGTGCCAGCATGAGGCATAAAATGTCAGCAACTTTCAGTTTTGAACCCTGTGCAAAAAAAAAAAAAAAAAAAAAGAGTAAAGGGGAGAAGTCTGCTCTTTACACCTACACAGTACCGGGCACTGCCCCCAAAATTCCCCTAAGCATTTTTATCGTCCGCATATCACTCGTATCACTCCAGAGTTTAGTCAGTCAAACCATATCCTTTTCCAGCTTTAGATAAATTGCCTTTTGACAAACGGCACACTGACAAAACATCACCAAGTCCCAAGTTGTAATCACTACCCTGTTTTTCTACCAAAATGAGTAAGATTTTCCGATTTAGTTTTTTTAAGTACATAAACAGCATGTGTATATAATATCCAAACATCATCACGAGTATGTTTTACTCACTGTTTCTTGCAAAGTATGTGAGGAGCTTTAGCACTCTTTGCCCAGATCTTGGCACTTGCGAGTTGTAATAAAGAAAACAACTCTGCAAGTACATGTTAGTTTTAAAAAGAGGTGGCCATTTGACCTTTTAGTTTTCATTATGATGGATAAAGCTTTAGCAGAATTTAGGGGGTGGAAGGGGGATGAACGTAATCAAAAAGTGCAAAATGTTTGCTACTGTCACCAAATTTATCAACCTTTGACTAAATCCTTTAATATATCATAGAGAAGTAAACTTCATATGCCCCTACAAAATGTTTAATCGTATTCATCTCAGCTAAAGTCAAATAAGGGGTCAGCTTAGTTTTCTGTACTGTAAAATGATGATATTTGTTTTAAAGAGGATAGAGCAACCGATACTTTATTCACCCAGCTAATAGTCAACTTACATTCAATGGCTATCAAGGAACATGCTAAGACCAGGACCAGAGATAAAGAAATATGCACACAGTCCCAGGGGACCCTACACCCATTCGGTTGTTGGTACATTAAAAAGGTATTTAACATGTAAATAAATGTATACAGCACTTTGCCACATTAGTGAAGCCGTGTGGTAGGAAACACTCATGCACACGCACCCGTGGGAAGACGAGCAGCCACCGGTCAAACGAACCAGTGACTGACCTAAGAACAGCACAGGAACGGAGCTCCGACAGCCAGTGCCTAGCAAAACCTGGCAGCACGTAGCAGAGACTCAGTATTTGTTCATGGACACGGACGGGTTTTAACCAGGACAGATTTCTTAGGGAGAATCATACAAATATCGCACTTGGGGATTAGGTGACAGTCATTCATGTTGTACGTTTTTCACATCTCGGTTTTTGTTTTTGTTTTTGGTTTTGGTTTTACAAGTTTCCTACTTGAAGTTAATATACTACTTCTTGAAATTAGTGTTACTCAGGTGGCGGATTTTATTTTCACATCTTAAATGTAGGAGTTTTACTTTCAGTTTTTACCTAACAAGGCTCACGCCTTGCTCGACACCTGTGAATTCACACAGTCCTCTCCAAAGCTTTCACACTGACTGGACTCTGTCTTTGTAGAACACCTTAGAGTTCTCATGGCCAGTAGCTCATTACAAGGAGGAAATGAGCCCCAGGGAAGACGCAATGTCTGAGCCAGCATCACAGGACAAGTGAGTGACAAAATTGGGACTGGAATCCAAGCCTTAGGGTTTTCTTCAACACGCCACCCACACGTAGTCAACATGACAAAACTACACGCATGACATTAAGCAATCACGCAGAAACCATTTCTACTATGCCTTCATTCAGTACCTGTACATACCACACACTGAGCTGGACAGGTAGATAAAAGCTCAACAATTCTATATGCTTTCTCAGGAGATTTGTCTGATCCTTTTCTTTCTTCTTCTCCCCATTTCCTGTAGTAGCCAGGGCTTTTCTGCACAAAGTGCCCACAATAAACACGGCACCGGCTTGAAGCCATTGCCTGCAATTTACAGGCACTGTGATGAAGGTGTCCGCAAGTCCATTTGGGGGAGAGTTTACGGAAACTTCTGTGAATCCTGGGTTTACTGAATACTGCAGGGTGAGGTGGGAAGTGATTATTCTGCTCTGCATGGAAAACATCGTTCAGTGATACAAGAAGAGGATTCTTTAATGTCAAGCTGATTTTTACCCCCATCTACTTGGCTCGACCACATACTCCTCCCAGCACCCACCCTCCTCCCTGGGTCCTGTAAGTCACGGAAGCCACCATTCGCTCACCCAGGTCTGAATCTAAGCAGGATGTTTATGGAGGCGTTTTCCAAAGAACTAAAAACAGTTGTCTTATCAAAATTTCTCCTTCCTGAAATGTCATCATTCCAGTTGTATTCTTTTCTGTTAAATATTGCGCTCTTCAATCAACTTGTTTTAAAAATGCAAATGCTGTTTGAAGAAATAGCATGGGAAGTTTCTAATGCCTGAGTGTGAATTTGTTTTCTCCAGGGTCTCGTAGAAAGAGGGGAGGGACAGGGCAACCTGTCTTAAACGGGATCCTCCTGGGAAAGGAGGCCAGTAAAACCCTCAGAGGCAGGGAGGAGAACAGCAAAGGATGAAGCCCTCCAACTTCATGGTTTTCCAGAAAGAGCTCTGGAACTGGACTCATTGTTGGCTTCTGAAGATGCAGTGCCCTTTGGGCAATTTTCTGCCTCTGGCCTTTTAAATGCTCCTAAAAGGCGGTGGCGATTTACTTTGCTGCAGACAAACCAGGTGTGACATTATGACATGGTCTTCACGCTTTGTGTGCGTCGGGACACCTCCTGGTGAGCAGATGGACCGAACCCCATTTATAGACAAGGAAACCAAAACTCAGCCTGAAGTCAGGCAGCAAATCAGTGTCACAG
>PVKY010012084.1:0-11695 GCA_004027775.1 Bradypus variegatus | reverse complement strand
CGGACCCATTCAGAGTCACCGCAAGTGTTCCTGGATGTTTCCTCTAAGTTTGCAGTTTATCTAAATTCTCCCCGAAAGGAGCTGGAACGAAAAAGGATAATTGCTATGGCTTTGGTGGTGGGTGGTAGAGTCTTCTTAGTTTAATTTTTTTTTAAATGGCTTCCTGTTTTCGCCCTGTCACCTTTGTTTCTACTCTTCTCCTTTGAAATAGGCCTAAAATGGTCTATATAACCTTAAACTGAGGAGGCTTTTGCAATGCTATCTAGTGTATTTATAGATGGGGGGGTGAGAGTGGGGGACCATTCAGGATTTTCTTGCCTAAGGATGATTTATTGTTGGAAAAAATGCTTTAGGAGCCCTAGAAAGTACACTAAGAAATAATTATTGGCTGAGTCAGTTATAAGAGACTGCACAGAAATCTTAGAAAACCCCCTGACTCAACAGTTTTGTCCTCTTTCCCAAGCTTTGCACTATAGATGTATCCAAATGGCCAGCAGAGACCTCTAGTTACACGTCCAAACTTGCACAGCCCACGTATTGGGCAGGGGTTGTGAAAACTTCGTTTGCTTTAGACTTTGTTTTTATGTTGATCTCCTTTGCTGCTTCAAAATGGCAGCATAATATATAACACTTCCTTCCTCTTTATATATTCTATGCCTTAACAAAAAGCACCCCAGGAATCCCCTGGGGTAGTCAATTCCTGGACAGTGTCATGGGTGAAAGAGCAGATGGCATCAATTTATTCCTTCCTGCCCTGTCTATTCCGACCAAATTGCATGCTTTACCCCTCCATCTCCAATTCTTGATTACTGTCATCTACAAAATAGATTGCACAATGCCCGAGACCCTTGGGACTCTGTGTACTGGCTATGAGGGCCAATTTGTGCTGGAGTCAAGATCAGCCTGGCTTTCTGGTAAGGAGTTGGCATCTGTCCTATTTCCAGCCCATTCCCTGGCTGCATAAAGCTAAGAGGGGCCTAATAGGTAATTGGAATGTTTCCCTCCAGTTCCCACAGCTAAGCTCTGCATCCCTAAAGTCATTTCCTGATAATTTGGAATGGGGGATTGTTTTCCTAGCAAGGAACACTCTCTCTCCTTCCACCGGCTTGCCTGGATTTAAGGATTCAAACCAACCCCTTCCCTCCTCCCAAGTGAGTCACCCCAAGGCTGCACGCCAGAGCAGGGCCACAAAGGGACAGACTGAACCATTTAGGCTGCCTCTGTTTTTGTAACACTTTGAACTGCTCAACTTCTGTGGATTGTATCTCTCTTTGAACTAAGGATATAGGGTGTAACTGCTTGAAGTTAGTAGGGTGGGATTTAGGACACCAAAAAGCATCAAGAAAAAGACATGAAGGGGTTGAATAGATTTTATTCTAAGGTGTCAGAACCAAAGATAGTTATTATTTATTGACCTATAGGCAGTGAATTAAGTCTCGAAGAAACTATAGGGATTTGAAGATCAACTGTGAGAATCAGACAATGAGGTAATCAGAGCAGTGATACAGTAGTTTCTAATGTATGTAGTCAATGCTCTAGTTTCCGGTTTGGGCAGTGGGTACTCAGAGGCTTATAATTTAGAACACATACATTCAAAAATGCTTTTCATGGACCGGTCAGGAACATGCGTCGTGTTACCTGTATAGAAGTCGGGAGAAAGGAAGCTGGAGTTTGTAGTTTCCAAAATAATGACTCACATGACAAAGAGTAGGTATGTTTTATTTTATGATGTGAACAGTAGCATTTCCAAATTGGCTCCTTCCCAGGAACAACTGGTGAATCTCATTTAACAAACAGCTAAGGCAGGAATGAATGAGCTGTGGGCTTCTCGAGGTGAAAGGTAAAATCAAGCCATGAACAAAACCAAACAGACAGAAAACAGTGGGACTGATGCCTGACCAGGCCTAAATGTTCAAAGTTAAGGTACAAAATCTACTGGATTAGTGACTTCTGTTTTTACTAGCATTCCACTTATTGCTGTCTGAGGGCAGTCTTGTAGCACGGGCTCAGGGCTCCAACTCTTCAGGTTAGAACCCTGGCTCTACTCTTTGCTATCTGTTAACTTTGGGCAACTGGATCAGTGTCTTGGTATCCCAACGTGTAATATGGGGAAATCAGCAATACCTCTTTCATAGCATTGCCTGGCTTAATAAAATGGTTAGAACAGTGTCTGGTACATAGGATTTGCTGTTATTACTAGTCAAGTTTATCAGGCCCAAGGACCAAAAGTATTCTTCATCTCACCAAGTCAGACACCGGATGAACTGTGAACTAAGGCTGACAGTAAAGTGTTAAGTGTTTTCCAGCAAACACAGGACCTTTAACCCCTCTGAGCTTCTAAATTTCCTTGTTTGGAAAACAGGGTTAATAGTAACATCCCTTCCAGAGCTGCTAAGGGGTCTGGCACCTAGTAGTAGCAAGTAAGCAACAAAATGCAAAAATTTCTCCCCCTCCCCAACTTTTTTGCTGGACAGAATTCCTTGGGTTTGAAAGGAGCAGGGGAATGCCATGGGTTAACTAAACTGAAGGGGCTTCCAGCTCCATCTTGCTCTCCACCCCCTAGGCTTTATCCCCCTTTGTATACTTTACAAACGTTATCTTCAACCTATTCTATCTGCCTTCCCTACCTCTAACCTTCTCACCAGCCTCCTGCCTGCCCTTTCATTCTTTTAAGTATCAACTCGGGCCCTTATCTCAAATCTCCAGGAAGCATCTTATAACCCTGAGAACTTAAAGACCTTAAGGCCCTCAGACTCATTTGAACAAAGTTTTTCTTAAAATAACTTCTTTTGCCATCTTTGTAAGCCCACCCGCTTAAGGGTCCAAATTCTGTTAATTTGCAATTCATGAAAAGAAAATTGTAAACAAAACAAAACAAAAACAGAAAACACTCACAACTGAAGATTTGGCTCAATTATATATTTGCCAGGTATTTAGTTTTTCTAAAAACAATAGAAAAAAAATCAACTTTAAAAAGGAAAATGTACTTAAATAAAAACAATTACGGATTATAATACATGGTTTGAAATCTCGTATAACTGCTATAAACGTTTTATTAAATTTATTTACATTTAATGGCCATATTTACACAGGAAAATTGGGTAAACTTTTAGGATTTTTTTTAAAAACAATTCTTAAATACAAACCTGTTAAAGAAAAAAAAAAAGACAGCAAGCATAAAAAAAATTTTTATGCCCAAAGTCCCATTTGAGGCAGTTTACATTATGGCTAAACCTTTCAGTCTCAAGACCCAGCCAAGGTTGTGAGGTTGCACTTGACCATGCATTTGAAATAATTTCATAGGAAGTGAATTGTTGCAGTTCTGTTAGTAACAAGTGAGAGAATTCACGAGCAATTCCAGTTCCCCCTCCAATAGGTCAACTTAGGCACCAGAGTTCCGTAGCTGTTCCAGTTTGTGTTTCAACTGTTCGCGCCGTTTCCGTAACAAGTCCTTCTCTGAAATGAGCGTCTGCTCCTCTGCTTGGATGGACAGAATGTAGGCTGTGGCTTTTTTAAGGATAACTACCTTGGGGGCCTTCTCGTTGTTTTCCAACTCTGGGATCTGGTCACGCAGGGCAAAAAAGCTCCGTTTCAGCTCGTTTCTCCTCTGGCGCTCTAAGACGTTGTGTGTCCGCCTCTTGTCGTTCTCCTCCGTGTCCGAAGACCTGGGGCTGGCGCATTTCCGGTTGTTGCTGATCTGTTTCAGGACTCGGCCACTGTCCAACTTAGGCCTCTTGGCGGCGGGAAAGTCCCTCCTGGTGGAGGGCGGGGCTGCGTAGTTGTGTTGATGGGTGGAAACGTGGCATCTCTTGAGGACCAGCGGGCTGTGAGGGGGCTTGCTGGGGCCTCCGGAGGAGGGGGACCCCGATTCCGACCTTTTGGTAGGGGGCTGCCTCTTTTCCACCGAAACGACATCGATTTCTTCCTCATCCTCTTGTTCCTCCTCTTTAAGAAAGGAAATAGATATAGTCGGGTTAGCAGTGTTTCCTTAAAGCTAATCAGTGACCAGATACGGTATAAATGATGTTAGAAAGAATCCTGGGATCTCCAAGACGGAGGAAGTTATCCCCAAAGAGGATCGAGCTAGAGAAGCCTCCCTTCTCTTCTCGCCATACAGGCAGTCTCAGAAAGGGAGGAGAATGTCAGCTGGGGTTAGGACACAGGCAAGCAAATTACAATTTACCAGGATGCAGTGGTGATGCCAATTCTTACCTAAGACTTAATAAGGCTTTGGACACACCCAAAGCAGAGCACATTCCCAAGCACCTCCTATTTTTAAGGGACTTTAGCAAGAGCGCTTCAGGTGTTGTAAATGATAGCTGCAAATCTCTTGGTATGTTTTAGCAACTCCCTATTTTACTGGAAGTGCAAAAAGAGAAAAAAAAAACCAACTCTCGCAGCCTTGCCAAAAGTCCTGAGGAGGCGAGGAAAAAGAAGTCCAATTCTGGCCAAGAATTTGCTTTTAAGCGTTCAAAATAGGCTGAAAAGATCCCAACTCCTCAACCCATTCATTCACCTTTAATGCACTTTCACTAGTTCGCAACACCCAGGCAGGAAGGAGGCTTTTCAGTCCTCTTTCTGCTGCCCCTCTTTATTTTTTCTAGATTCCTAATCCATTAAATTCTAACTTCTCAGATGTTAAGGGAAGAGGGAAGCAAATCCTTCATCCTCCCAGAGCACAATCCCCTCCACCCTCATTCACATACCCCCCCCATAGGGCAATTAAAATACTTAAGAGAGGTAAGAGGGAGTGGATTGAGTTGCAAGATAAGCCAGAAGATTTAAAAACCCAAATAAAATTCCTAAGGGGTGGGAGGGATGGGGTGGGGGAGGGTGGGCTGGCAACTAGGGCGGTCTGCCGGGAAGGGATGGGAGGGAAAAGAAAAGCCCAGGACTCCAGAGATAAAAAAGCTCCCAGATCCTTCCAGATTTGCAATTTCTTCTAAATAGAAAGAAAAGCTGAAAGAGCCGCCCATGAGAATAGCTAGATATCCAGCCGCCCCGCCCTTTGACAGGTCCGAAGGGGCCCAGCTTACCAGAGTCGCTGCTGGTGGTGGGGGGTGTCTCCTCGTGGAGCGCCAGGGGTTCGGGGCTGGCCCGGGGGGAGGACTCGGCCGAGGAGAGCAGAGAGTCCGAGGACGGAGAGAAGGCGGTGGAGTCGGGCGAGGGGCAGGGCTTGGGCGAGCTGCTGTCGTTGAGCGGGTAGGGGAAGACCACCGAGGGGTCTATGCACTCCGAGGCGGCGGCGCTCAGGTCCTGCAGGTACAGGCTGGAGGTGGAGCAGCCGCCGTGCCCCCGGGCGGGGCTCGGGCTCGTGCTGTCTTTGCGCGCAGCCTGGTAGGAGGCCAGCTTCTCCGAGACCAGCTTGGCGGCGGCCGAGAAGCCGCTCCACATACAATCCTGGATGATGATGTTTTTGATGAAGGTCTCGTCCTCCGGGTCGCAGATGAAGCTCTGGTTCACCATGTCTCCCCCCAGCAGCTCGGACACCATCTCCAGCTGGTCGGCGGTGGAAAAGCTGCCGCCGCCGCCGCCGTCATCTCCCCCGGGGGAGAAGGACGCGAAGGCAAGATTGTAGGAGGGCGAGCAGAGCCCGGAGCGGCGGCTCGGGGACAGGGGCGGGGTGGGGAGCAGCTCGAATTTCTTCCAGATATCCTCGCTGGGCGCCGGCGGCTGCAGCTCGCTCTGCTGCTGCTGGTGGTAGAAGTTCTCCTCTTCGTCGCAGTAGAAATACGGCTGCACCGAGTCGTAGTCGAGGTCATAGTTCCTGTTGGTGAAGCTGATGTTGAGGGGCATCGCAGCAGCCTGCTGAAGGGGGCACACAAAGCGGGGGACCAGTCTTGAGTTATGGGGGCTTTGGTTGGTGCCGAAGCCCGGGGCAGAGCGCAGTGTGTCCCCAAACCGAACTACTTCCCTTCCAACGCTGTCTCCCCAAAAGGGGCCCGGGGTGGGGAGGAAGACCAAAAAAAGGAAAAAAAAATCCACTTTCACCCCTTCTGGGCAGCCCCTCAGTATTTAGGACACGCACTTGTCGAACCAGCTGCCGAGTGCCCACCGAGCTCCGTCCTCCCGGGCGCCCGGAGCGCGGAGCTCGGGAGTCGGCCCTGCAGCCTCGTAAGAGTGGAAATCGGCCTTGGCCTCCTTAGGAGGCGGCGGTTGGAAATACAATCTGCAAAGTTTTGCGCCACCTGAAGGAAGAAGCCTAGAGGCGCCGTGGCGCAGGCGGCTGTGCGCGGCCCCCTCCCGTGCCCGGGCCCCTGCGCCCCGCGCCCGTTCCCACTCGCGCCGGCGCCGGCGCTCCTCCCAGCCTCCGCTCTCCGCCTCTTCCATCTCCACCCCCAGCGCGCCCCCTTCCTTCTTCTGCCGGCTTTTCTTCGTCTCTTGCGGGCTGGAGGAGCGAGCTCAGCCGCGGGCTTCAACATCCCCTCGCCCCCCCCCATAAAATTAAAGGGGGCTGTTAACAGGGCACCTCCCTTCAACACCCAATACGGCAACGCAACTGTGCCAGGGACCCCGCTGCGATTCCGCGCCGCAAGTAGGTCTTCCCCTCACCCCGCCGAAGGTAGCAGCTGTTCTGGAAATGCCGGGAGCCCCGCGCCCCTCCGCATCGCAGGGGCGCGGGGACACCAGCGGGCGGCGGCGGGGAAGCCACTGGTGAAGGCTGGGTGCGGAGATTCGCCTTGGTTTTCCCAAAGTCAACGACTCCAGGAGAGACGGACACATCCCTGCCCCAGACTTCCCTTTCCTTCCCCTGCGTCAAGACCTCTCAAGATAAAGATTTTTTATTTCTACTCTCTCTCTCTCTCTTTTTTAACGCCAAATACCAACTTCTGAAAAGGAGCAGGGGGCAAGACGGAAATGCCGCGGGAATCGGCGGGCAGGACGCGCCGCAGTGTCTGTCCCCGGCTGTCAGAAACGCCGTAAGCCGAAATTTAAATGCCCTCCCGAGACCAGGGAAAAGTCGGCGGCTGCGGTGCTTTCTCCCTAACACACGCAATATGTAATTCTTACTCCAGGGAGCTCAGGATGCAAAGGGCTTTCTGCCCACCGCGAAGCAAAGAACCCCCATACCCCAACTCCCACCAAAAAAAGCAATTAATGCAATAAAGCAGGAATGCCCCACCGGCCTGTGTCAGCGTAAATACACACAAGCAAAGTCTTTAAAGGCTGGTTTCAGAAACGCACCCCCGATTTCCACTGCCGTTCCTCCTCCCATCTTGACATGTCACTCTCCCCGGATCCGGTTCTGGTTCACCCCCCACCCACCGCGACCTACCACAACTCCTCAAGAGAAAAGTGTCAATAGCGCAGAAATGGCAAAAAAGAGCCCCCAATTCGTGCATTCGACTCCTCACGGCATTTAAGTGGTAGAGGAAATAAATTAAAATTTATTTCAATTTATTAAATCGATCGGGTGCTTACCGGATTTTCCACTATCCGAAGGTAATCCAGTTTCCAACAGGCGGCGAGGGGCGCTTTTCAGCCGGAGCGGGTCGTGGGCAGCAGCGGGGAGAAGCGTCTCCCCAAATAGGCGGAATCGCTTCCCCGCGCCCTAGAACCTCCTTCCTCACTCGTGTATTGTAAGTTCCAGTGCAAAGTGCCCGCCAGCCGCAACGGGCAAAGTTTCGTGGATGCCGCGGCGGTTGCGGGCCGCGGGTGGGGGGTCGGCAGGAGGGGTGGTGTGAGAGCGGCTGGGCCGGAGGCGAACCTTCCTTTTCACTCCGGAGCTGCCTTTCTTGGGCTCTCGGAGCGCGGATCTGCTCGCTCTGCCCTTCCTAACCTCGCGGGCCCGCCCGCTCGCTCCCTCTGCCTCTCGCTGGAATTACTACACAGCGACAGTCAGGATAAAGCCCGAAACCCTGCTTTTATACGGCTACGCAGGATCCCTCCCTCCGGTCTACTTTCCCGCCAAGCCTCAGAGAAGCCCTGCCCTTCTCCAGGCAGGAGGGGAGCTGGGCGGCGTTCAGGCAACGGCGGCGGCGGCGAGACGCGCAAATCTGGGGTCTTCAGCCGCGCAGACCCTTTTTTTTAAAGGGCCGGTGGGCGGAGATTCGCCAGGGAGGATTTCACTTTTTTTCTTTGCCTTCCCCACCCTCAGCTTTAAGAACTGAGGGTGGGGACGGCGGGGGGGGGGGCGCCTCCCGGGAGGGAGGGACGGGGGAGGAGACTCAGACCTCACAGCCTTGCACTCCAGTGCTCGAAGCTGCCGGCGATGTAAACAGAGGAAGCATGAATTACCTCCTCGCGCCTACCAGTTTCTTACGCTCTGGCTCAAACCCTCTCCCTTTCTCTGTTGCTCCTCTGGCGCAGCTCTCACTTTGACAAACCGCATACTTGTCCTGCGGGCTTAAATCACCGCGGTGGGAACAGCTGAGCCTCAGAACACAGCGAATACACCGCGTACCCACGGCCACATTACGCACGTCTCGGGCTAGCGGGCGCCTCCCTAAGGCTGAGGAAAGGGCAGCGTTTTGAAAATAAGTCAGATGGAAAGAGGAGGAATGAAGGGGGTATTTATGTGCGCGCGCTCCGGGGTGGGGTGGGAGGGGAACGGGACTTGCTTGTAGTTGGGATTAAATCCTATAGGTATAGGTACAGAAAAGGTGCCTGGAACGATTGCAATAACGCAGCATCGCATTGCCACGTATACTTGGAGAGCGCGTAATAAATACTCATTGCATTTTTAGGGGGTGTAATGCGCGTACACTATCTCGATTGGTAACCTCCCTCCTAGAATGACCCCCCGGTTTGTTGCCAGAAAAGCAGAACACCTCGCCCCGCCCGCGCGGACTTCCAAGGGGACCCGAGCGGGAGGTGGCTGTACCTCCAGGACGCCGTAATCCCTCAGATCTGCGTGTCCTGGAGCTGGACGAACCGAAGAAAGCGGTTGTGGGTGACAGCCGCGGGGGACCCCCCCGCCTGCTTTCTGCTGGTCGGCACCCCTATCCCACCCTCGCGCCTCCCACACGGAGTTCCCAATTCCGCCGCCAGGTTTCAGAAAGAGACAAATCCTCTTTGCGCCCCGTGGCGCGGGTTTGCACCACCCGAGCTCCCGGGTTTGGGGAAATCAAAGGCGCTAGACGAGAGAATATGGTAGGGGGTGGGGGAGCCGCAAGACTCGACTCCCCAGAAAGGGGGATGGGGGAGAGGGCGAGCCGGCGGACCTTGAGGGAAGAGAGAGGAATTGGCTGAGACCCGGGTGAAGAAAACCGTTAACTCTTTCCTCCCCAGACAAGCCGTTCGTTTAATTCCTTTCCGGGTCTTGCTTCCCTTTATTATTGGAATCCTGGTAATGCACAAAAATGCGTCGATTCGGATCAAAGGAAGGAGGAGTATTACTTCGGTGGCCTTTTTGGGGGTGGTGGTGGTGGTGGTCCTTGAGTTTATTAAACATTGGCTGCATTTCAGGCATTAATTTTCTACTTCACTGACTCTAAATTTTATCTGAATACCATAGTGAAAGTGCATTCTATATAATCCGAATACATGTATACACGTTCCATGTACAGGTCCACCCAGCATGCCGCCCAACCCACACGACGCATGATTTGTTGGTTCTTTGAATGAATCTACATTTAATATGGAATGCATATTCCCTTGGCATTTGTTATTTGGCATTATACCAAGGCATCAGAAACAAAGACAGTCATTCCATCGGTGGTCCCTTACCCGAAGATATTTTAAGTAAACTTTTTCATCCACCTAAAAATAAAAAAAAATCGGGGTTGGGGTTGGGGCGCGGGTATAGCGTGCCCACATGTTCGAGATGTTCTTAACCATTGGGTTTGCAGCGTTTAACTGTATAAACGGTAGTAAATTTCCCCAAATCAGGCGCCCAGCACCATTCAGCTTTAAGGATTACAAATTGCCCCAGACACTAGGCCTTTGCGGAAAGCGCGACCAATCCCGAGGTGCGGTTTTGCTGAGAGGCGGCCTTTCCCCGCCCCACCCCCGCCCCCTCGGAGGGGCTGCACCCCGCCCGGGTTTGCGAAAGTAACGTAAGTGTGCCCTCTACTGGCAGCTGGGACCACCGCGTCGGATTGCAGGCGAGGGCGCGGACGGGGAGGGGGCGGGGGCGGGGGCGTCCGGGGCGGGCTTTCCGAGGGGCGAAGGAAGAGGCGGCTCCTTACAACCAATTTCCAGTCGCCTCCCGACGATTCCTTCAGGCCGACTGCAGGGGGGCGGGAGAAGATGAATTACCGGAGGAAAAAGTGGTTCAGAGGCGGCTCGTCACCCGCCTGAGCGGTGGTCGGGAAAATGAAGCCATCACAACTTATTGACAGAGCACATCACCCTCCGGAGAACTGATGCTATTTATGAGAAACGTGGAATAATTAACAAGTGCACACACTAAAACATTTCCAGCAAAGCCCTGAAACAGAAAAACAAGCTATCCTCCACGTGACTAAGACACACGAGAGCGTCTACACACCACAATTTAAAGCCAGACCCTGGATGGGGGGGAGGGGAGGCGCCATGAAAGGTATTTGGTTTCGCTTATTTTTATTTTTTAAATTGTTGGTGAACAATCGCAACATATTTTGGTGGTGAGGAGGGACTTTTGAGATTGCAGAGGAAAATGTATAAGGAATCATTTTATGAAAGTTTGAATAGCCAAAGGCCAGGGAAATGTGACATGATTGCACATAGCTGGTGTCCGCTTCAGGTGTGAATAGTTCCTGTAGGGTTTTAGGGTGAGGCTCACATCCCTTGCTCTGTCCTCAGGAAGTGGGGAAGAGGAGGGGCCTTCCTGGAACAGGGCTCTTGGGATTTTAGGCACTTTGGGTGCTGCTGGGCTGCTTGCTGAATACACAGAGGCAAAAAAAAAAAAAAAAGAAAGAAAAAAAAAGCAAAAAACCAAGAGTAGGTTTAGCTTGACCTCAGAGGATTAGGATTTTGAAAGTTTACTAAAGATGGCAGATGTGTCACGTCTTAAGGTGTCCCTCCCAGGTTGACCCTCTGTCCCGAGTGTGAATCTTTAGCTTCAGGACTCAACCTCACTCTCCCCCAGGCTGGTCACAGAACCCACAGTGTTACTTTCAAGGAACAACTTGGAGCTATTTTGCATCACCAGATAAGGTAGGGGCCACCCCCATTTTACAGATGAGGAAATGGAAAGTTAGATCTCAGCAAGGTTAGGGGACTCAGTTGTCTTTCTTTCCATAATTTTAAAGAAACTTTGACCTACGATCAATGTTGACTGAGTTGAGAAATGGCTAAAGAGAGGAAAACTCATAGTAACATTCCGTTGGTTATTACCAAAGTGATACATGTTCATGATAAAAAAAAAAAAGGAAAATAGAAAAAAAAAGGATTAAGAAATTAAGAGTTTCTAATTTCTCCCACTCAGAGACAGCTGCTGGAAAATATTTTATGGAGAAATTTTAAGTTGATACCCTTGGCCTTTCTACTCCAAATGTTCCCTTTGGAAGTTGCTGAGAAATGGCTTCTCACTGATGGTTCCTGGTTTGCTGCCTTCGGGCCACTCTAAAGGTCTCCCTCTTTGTGTGCGGCTGGGGAGAGGGTCAGGACTTCTTGGAAGAGGCAAGCCTTCCGACTGGCAGCTCTGTTATCATCTATGAGGTTAGGGCTCCAGGTAAACAGTCTGATAGGATTGCTTCATGGAAGAGAACATTTTGTTACTGCAGGGAGCATTCTTTCCTACAGGTTGGTGCAAATAAGAATCATTAATTCT
>PVKY010012083.1:0-11687 GCA_004027775.1 Bradypus variegatus | reverse complement strand
AGTGCTGAGGGTGGGGCCTGGCACAGAGCCTACCAGGAAGAGGCCACAGGCTTTAGAAAAAGGACAACAGAAGAGAAAGTGACAATGTAAAAGACAATGTCTCTGTTAGATGAATAAGAGGATATTTCTAATTATACCTGCGACTGCCTGCCGTGAGTAAGGTCAGCCTTTCTCCCTTCTCCCTCTCTGCCCCTCTGTGTTCTCCTCTCTCCCACACTTGGACTTGCCTCTTTCCTTGGTGCTTTCACTTCCTCCTCCAGTGTCCTGCCCTAATTAGTGTTGGTGGCCCGTGTGGACAGCACCCCTGAGAGCACCACGAGGCCCACAAAATGTTCACGTGGGTGAGGTCTATGAAAGCGGGGCTCCTGGTGAGGCAGGACTCAGGAGGGTCAGGGCTGTGTCCAGTCCAGAGTCCCAGGGGGGCCATTCTGGACCCCCACTCCTAGCCCCCTCTCCTTCCCTTTTGGGAGAATGAGGTGGAGGAATCTAGGGGAAGTTCTGGGTGGGGAAGCTGCAACTTGCCACAGATCTAAGGCAAGTCACAACCTCTCGGCCTGGTTCCCTTTCTATGGAAAGCCCTGCCCACCTCAGAGGGCCCTGAGGACACAATTAAATGATAGGTGAAAACACCAGAAAAGCTGCAGGATCTCACCATTTCCTCCTCCTCGTGGTATTCCTGGCTGGGGGGAAACATCAGGAGGACGTGGGCAGGATGAAGCTGGGATTAATTCCTCCCACCCTTAGTTTCTCCTCACTCTAATAACACCTACTGAGCGCTTACTACATGCTAGGTGCTGTACTAAAGCATTTTATCCTGTGATAGCTCCATGAAGGGTTTTACAGACAAGGAAAAGGAAACAGTCAAGGCCAACAGGGTGGCAAGTGTGGACGCCCCCACCGAGCCCTTAGCCATTATCCTGCGCAGTGCATCTGCTACAACGCTGCCAGCAACGATTTTTTAAATTACAATACCTAATCAGGCCACTTCCCTGCGCAAAACCCCAGGGTCTTCCTTGTCACCTTCAGAATAAGCCAAACTACTGGCAAGAGGTCCCACCACCTACCTTTCTGGGCTTACTCACCAGAAGAGAACACCGTCTTCCAGTCCCAACAGCATTTTCAAACAACCGTGCTCAGGCCTCCCTGCTTTTCTTCCCTTGACTTCCTCATCTCTGCAAATTCTTAGCCTGACTTAAGGTCCAGATCAAGCTCCAATTCTTCCTGAGTTCTTCCTTGATCCTGCCTCTGTCTCCCTCAGGAGGACCTGTCTGGCCTTCCCCATGGAACCCCCCAGCACATTCCAGCTCTGTCTCCAGCGCAGACCCTCCTGGCTCTGCCATGCCCTCTCTAGACTACAAAGGCTCAGAGGACAGGGAGTGGGTCATATTCCTCAGTGACTCTTTCGTGGCTTTGACCATCGCAGCCCTGCCCTGAGCAAACCCTTAATAAGTGTGGAATGAACTGGGGAGTGGAACTCAGAGGGCCTGAGTGACACATCAGAAAGCTACGGAGGGACATCACGTTGGGGAGCTTGGAATGTGGTCTCCATCCAATGGACATGCACTTCACAGATGTTGTGCCATAGTCTCATCCCAACAGACTACCGGGGCAGGGATTACTATCTGTATTTCACTGGTGAGGGAACCGAGATGTGCTACAACTCAGCCAAGATCCACCAGATGGTGAGTGGCGATTTCAACCCTCACCTCTCAGACTGCAAAGCTGTGCCGTCTGTCTCCCCTCCTGGTTTGGTCCTCTGCTCCTTGTCACCTGCTGCTGAGAGGCATTTGGTGTCTCCCTCTATGCCTCACTCCCTGCGGTCCTCATCAGTCACATTCAGCTTGGGGGATCATATTTCCCAAACCAAGAATTGGATTACGTTACGTTGTCTGACGATGACATTTATCCTTAAGGGAAGACAGGTTGAGTATGTTTGAAATCGGGCTTGTTCTTGAAAACTGGGATGCCTTTCAGGGACCCAGCAGGAGGTCTCCCAGGGGCCACCACTGGTCAGTTCTGATCTCTGTGCTCCCACCTGAAGTCTGCTGTCCCTCTAGGGTCTGGATTCTGCCCCCCAGCAGGGCCCCCCACTGCCTAAGCGCTCAGCTGCAGAGCTGCTTTCTCCCGGCACTGCCACCCTTCATCTCCCTTTGTCTGGGTTCTCTTTGTCTGTGGCCTCTGTTTGGTTCAGTTTCACAGTCCTCTGCCTCCCCTCCCTTTCTCCGGGCCAGGCTGCTCCCTCCCTCTCTGTGGGGGCCCAGAGGCTCGGCTGGGGGAGCCAGGCCGCGTTGTCATGGTCACGACGGTGAAGCCGGCCGCAGCTGGCCTGGGCAGCTGCTCCTGGGCTTTGGGTCTGGACGTGTGGACAAAGCCAGGCAGCCTTGGCGGCCCCAGACCTCGAACCCCAAAGGCCCAAGGCTGGGGGGCCCAGGACCCAGGAGAACCCTGAGCTGGAGGTGAGAGGGAGGAAGGCAGAGCTGAACTGGGAGGGCAGGTGCGGGGCTGGAGCTGAGCCCTCCCCTTGCGGGGAGGGGCCAGACAGTCCTGGCTGGAAGGATGGTGGGAGGAGGGGAGCAGGCTGAGAGCGGGAAGGACGGGAATTGAGCTGGGGGCCCTGGTGCCACAAGGAGGCTGGAGGGCTGGGATGTCCCCAGGGGACGGCTGAGGCCTCTGGGTCCTGAGACACAGAAACAAAGTTTGATTCACTCTTTGGGCCTTGGTCTCCCCTTGTCTGTCCTGCAGTTGTCCCCATATTCCTTAGTTTCAGCCCCTGTGCCTCAGTCTCCCTCTTCTTTCCTGGTCTCTCAGTTTCACTCCAACCACCTCTTCCCTCCCTTTGTCCTTCCTTCTCCTCCCTGTTGGTCTGTGTGCTCACCTCTGAGTGCTCCTGTTTCGCACAGTCCTCCCTGAGGACCCTCTGCTCTCCAGTTCTCTCACTCTGGCCAGTCCTTTACTCCCCAAACCTCAGGCTCCCCCTTGAATCCTGAGGTCTTCCCACCTCCAGGTGCCTTCTGCCTCCATCCCCCCTTTCTTCTCTCTTACCCCTAGTTTCCCTCAGCCTTGACCTCAGTGTGTCTCCTGCCTCTCTCTGAGTTTGGTCATCACGGTTCCCATCTGGCCATCAGCCTCCCTCCTCCCTCTGATCTCCTTTCCCTGCTTTCTCCATCACCCAGGCACTCCACAGCTGAGCCCTGTCTCATCTTTCTCCTGGACCGATGCCATCTCTTTCTCCTCCTTCTACTCCTGGACCTCAGTTTCCCATTTGTACTCAGAGGCATCAAGAGCTGATTCATGCCCAGGGCCTTGTCCATTCTTACCACCCCCCACCAGCCGTCCTCGCTCTCCCCAGCTGCTGACCCAGCCTGCTCCCTCCAGAGGCAGCTGCATCCCTGGGAAGATAGCGTATGGGGGTCCCACCTGGGCCATCCTCCCTCTCACTGGTACTATGGGCTTCCCGGCAGGGGCCGGGTTGTCTGCAGGCCTGGAACTGCTCTCTCCTACATGCCTCCCCTCACATTTTTTCAGCTGTTTCCCTTCCTCTCCTTCCTGGGCCCCAGAATGCCATTGACTGGAGAGGGAGGGAAACCTGGGAAGAGAGGATATGGGAGGAAGGGGTAGAGGGTCCTTTGGGGGCTCAGGAGGACATGGGGGTCTCTGGGGTTGGGATGGGCTCTGCTGGGGCACAGACCGGTGGGTGGGCACTCTTGGTCTTTGGTGCTGCTCCGGGGGGCCCTGGATGGCTGGGATTTCCCTCCTTGGCCCCTGGGAATCTCAGTTCCAAGCCCGCATTCCAGCCGGCTCCAGACTCCTTTCCGCTGTCACTTGACTCCGCTGGGTCCCAGCCCTGCATACCTCCCACTCCTCCAGGCTTGGGCTGGGGCGAGGTGGGCATCACCAACTAGGAATTTCTCCTGGGGGAGTGGGGAGACGGGGTTTCGGGACTCTCTGGCTTCCTCCACTCCCCCCAGTGGAACCCTCTGTCTGGCACCACCATGCCACCTGGCTGGGGTCAGCGCCAGGCCTGGGCTGGGGAATGTCCCGCTGGGGTGTGAGGGGCCCCTGCTCCATTCCTGAGGCGTCTGGCTGCAGCTCAGCCCTGCCAGCTTGCCCAGGCTTCCCCAGAGCACAGCCCCGGGAAGGAGGGGCTGCGTCCGCCCAGGTGAGGTTTCTCAGGAAGCCTCGCCCCACCCCCGGCCTGGCTCCACCCCTGGCCCGGCCTCTCCAGGGCCCAGATCTCCCAGCGGCTGTCTCCGGAGGGGTGAGAGCTCCAGGGAACCCTGGGGGTTTGGTGGGAGGGGAAGACAGGATGAGAGAATTCTCTCAGTGACCCTGGGGCTGTCTGCTAGTAAGTGTGTCCCTTAGCAGTTGGGGCGCCCTTTGGTCTACGTGTTCACCGTGAGGTGTGCTCCTACGTGCCTTGGACTCTCCCAAGAGCAGCTGCTTCCCGGTAGTGTTTCTGTGTACTTACCTGGTTGGGACGTTGTGTTTCTTTCCTGGGACTGCTGTCTGGGACGGCACGCAGGGTGTGAGTTTATATCTACTGTGAGGTACAAGGGGGCAGAGGTCTCTCCTGGGACAGTGACACTGTCGTGGTGCTTGGCAGGTGTGGGCATGTGGTGGGAGGGAGTGGGGACCCAGGCACTGCCGAGGGCAGAATGCCTTCACCCCACAAGCTCTCTGTCTTCCCACTTCACCCCATCCACCACCCCAGTTCTTTTTCTCTCTCATTTGATTTGTTTACCCTGTCTCCTTGTGCCCATCTTCTCTGGCTCCCTCCTTCCCTTTCCTTGTTCACTGTGCCTGATTTTCACTGTGCCTCTATCCTCCCCCTCCCCACCTGGTCCCTGGCTCCATTTCTAGCCTACCCCTGCCAGTGAGCAGACCCTCCCCTGCCCACCAGCACCAGAGCTGGCTGGGCCTGAGGAGTCTGGACCCCAGGTGCCAAGAGAGGACTGCAGTGCCCTGCAGAGCAGGGGAGAGCAACTGGGAGAGGGAGTCGGAGCTGGAAGAGAGTGTGTGGGCCAGCCGGCTCTCTTGGCAGTCCCAGGTTGGGGTACAGGGGATGGGAGGGCACCAGGTTAGTGGTGGGAAGAGTGGGTTCAGGGGGCCTGGCTAGACAGGTGAGCCCTGCCCCCTTCCCCCACCCAAACTCCTGCTGCCAGGTTGGGCCAGACCTGTGGGAACCTGCTCCTTCTGTGCCCTGGGGCTGCTCCCCTTCACCTCCCTCTCCAGGAACTGAGCCCAGAAAGGGGGAGCTGGAGAAGGGAGCGATCTCCCTCCAGGGGTCTGGATGTGCCTGAGCATGGAGTTCTCATTTGTGGGGAGCCGGGGACGGGGGTGGGTGGGTGGTGGTTGTACATTGGAAGGCAATGGGCACGGAGAGGGCAGGAGGACGCCGCGCAGAGTAGCTGGGCTGCCTGGGAGAGGGTGTTGTGGGGTGGAGGTGGGGGTGGGGGCTGCAGCGCCGGGGAGGGGCCCGCAGGGTGGTTACCTGGGGGAGGCCAGGGTGCACGGGTGAAATGAAGTGGGCGTGGCGGGGCGGAGAGCAGCGAGGAGCGCGAGGGCTGCGCCAAGGCGTGGGAGCCGCGGGAACGAAGGGGGAAGGGAGGGCTGCGAGCCCGAACGTGCGGCGAGAAGGCAGAGGAGAGGGAGCGAGGAGAGCGGAGGAGAGGGGGAGGAGGAGGGGGGAGAGGGAGGAGGGGGAGGAGGAGGGGGGAGAGGGAGGAGGGGGAGGAGGGGAGGGGATGCCGAGGCGAAGGGGAGGCGGCGCCTGGACTCGAGCCGCCCCAGCCTTGGCTGCTCTCCCCGGAACAGGCCCCCGACAGCTGCTCTCGGGAGCCGCCTCCCGACACCCGAGCCCCGCCGGCGCCTCCCGCTCCCGGCTCCTGGCTCCCTCCGCCTCCCCCCTCCCTTCGGCCCAGCCGCCGAGGAGGCCCCGCTCCCGGGGTCGGACGCCTGGGTCTGCCGGGAAGAGCGATGAGAGGTAGGGGGAGCGGAGGGAGGACCCCTGCGGGGCCGTGGGGTCGCCGAGGCCGGAGGCTGGGGCTCCTGGGGAGGCGCGGCGGGGGAGGCAGGATGTCTGGGGGCTGTAGTTGGTTGTCCAACTTCTAAGTCTGTCCCTCTTGTCCTCCCCAACTCTCTGGTTTACTGTCTGAAAATGGGGAGGGGAGGAGCCTCCCGATCTCTGAGGAAGAGGGTGACCCAGCATTAAGGCAGGAGCCCTTTACTCAGTGTAGAGGAGCCAGAACCCAGGAGGACAGGTGTTCAGACATAGCCCCACTGAGGCAACCTCATCTGCCCCCTGGATCCCGGGGCCTGCCCTCCCACCTGGCCAGGAGACGTCTGCTAAATGTGAAGTCCCCACTCAGCCTACTCCCAGCTGGACAGCCTGGCGGCAGCCCAGCAGAAACAAGGACCAACACCTCCGCGGCCAGTGACGGCCATTCATCCAAGCTTGATGGTCAGTTGGTTCTGCCATGAGACGACATCACTGCCTTGCAGGCACCACCCTCAGTGCCCCTCCCCATCTCACCCCCTCCCCTGACCCCTCCCCACCCCCCCATCCCATCATCCCATTCCCCAGCCTTCACCCCGCAGGTCCCTTGCTGGGTGGACATTCCTTTCCGGCACCCCACCTCCATCTGACATGATGCTTGGTGTGTCCAGATGAGTGGTACAGTGCAGACAGGTGGAAACAGAAGTGTGTGGAAAAGTGGAGAAATGGTTCTTTTTCCTATTGCCATGCTTCCCACCCGTTTCCTCCAGTTCCCTATCCCCTTGGCTTCCCTGTGCTTGGTCACCCATGTGCGTCTGGGTGGGCCCCAGATCTCTTGGGATCCTCTGTCCGAGGGCCCGAGTGCGTGTCTCACCCTGCCCTCGGGTCGGAGGAGCTCACGGTGTCCCATTTCACGTTCACAGGCGATGGAAGATGACTGTTGACTAAGTGTTGCCTGTGGATGTTAAGCATGCCGAGGTGTGGATGGAGTTGAGGTGTGCGTGCGTTTGTTTGCCCTGCCTGGGAGCCTGGGAGTCTATGTGTGTTACTGATTTATGTGGGTGTCACTTGCCAGTGTCACCTCTGAAACTCTCCTGGTGGTTGTCTGTGAGACTCTGAGAGCTTGTGCGTCTGTGTGCGCGCGTCTGTGTGCATGCGTCTGGCCTCCCTGGAGCTACATTTAGCCCCAGTGTTTACAGCCGGCTCTGTGAGCGCCTGTGTCTGACCACGTGTATATCCAGAGCTGTGTGGGTGGTGTTGTCTGGGGCGAGGGTAGGAGAGGGAGAAGAGGGTGAAGGGCCTGCCAGAGGGTGTAATTGGTTGCAGTGGGGCGGGGTGGGGTGGGGTGGTTTAGGGCTTTGGTCAAGAACCCTGGGGTGTTTGGGGGTGTCAGAGAACAGCTTGCCCCAGATGTCTCTGGGAGTTTCTGTGCTGGGCTCTGTGCCCCGGGTTTCTGAGCCTGCTCTATTTACCTCTTGGTTTGTGTTTCTGGCCCCGTCTCCCCCTGCCTCCTGTCCTTTGCCTGTCTTTGTATCTCTGCCCGGGGCTCCTCTCAGCTTCTCGCAGCTCCGTCTGGCTCCGATGACTCATCTGGGATAGGCATGAAGGTTACTCAGGGGAACAAGGGCCCCGCTGTTCCCAAGGGAGGTGGGGGTGGAGAGCAGCACCCAGGAATTCTGCGCCAGCCGCCTGGGACTCCAGCAGCCTGTTCCCCTGTGTCAAGCTCCTGGACCCTGAGGGACCCAACGTGATGCATTCTGGTTCTAGCTCTCCTTTGATACCGGGGTGCCCCCAGCAACGCAGCCTTCCCCCTCAGCTGCTGCTTCAGAGCTGTGGGGTCTCAGCTGCCTGTTACATTCCTGCCCTGGAGCATTGTGGGAGCAGCTGGAGAAGGACAAAGGGATGGGGGAGTACCCCCCCACTCCTCCTACCTCCTGGGGTGACCTGGCTTTCCTGTCTTTAGTCTTTAGACCCACCCTCATCTCCAAGGCAACTCAGCCTCTTTTCCAGCCTTAGCTCTTCTCTCAGAGGCAGCCACCTTCAGAAAGTGGGAACAGGGGGACAGGATGGCTGGATCTCTGGGAGGGGAGGCAGAGCAGGGAGAGCCGGGCAGGGCTTTGGGCCTGATGGTAGAGGGGGTGGGGTCGTGGGGCAGGGTGTGTGGCACCAAGGTCCCTGAGGATTCCAGGACCTGGAGAACTCAGTGCAGACCTCCTGCATGGGGACAGGTCAGGATAGCTTTTCCTGGGGCTGGGGCTGGGCAGGGCAGATACTTGGGTTCATAAGGAGATGCCAGTTGGAATGGTTTTAGGTGGGGTAAGCTGCTGGGGTTGCAGTGAAGAACTGAGCAGGGATTCTTAAACTGTAATGTGCCCAGATCGCCTGGGAATCATGTTAAAGTGAAGACTCTGATTCAGCAGTTCTGGGATGGGGCCTGAGAATCTGCATTCCTCACAAGCTCCCAGGGCCAAGATGCCGAGGCTGCTGGTCCAGATCACACTGGGGCTCCCAGGGCTATAAAAGACGGGTTGGAAGGCACCGGGCCACACCTGTCTTCGCACTCTGGGCCTCTAGGTGGGGAGGGGACTGGGGTTGGCTGGTCCAGGCTCATCTGATGCTTATTTCTCCACATGCAGTTGCCCAACCTTTCTTGTGACATCTTTATTTTAAAAAAATCTAAAGGGGTTTTATGTTCTTTTACATACCACCTAATTTCACATGACTGCAAAAATAAATGTTACCATATATTACAGGCTTTTAGAAAAATAGTACAATTAGTTTGCCTTGTTCTTGTTGATTTGTCCTCCCTTCCCTACCATTCAAGTGAACTAATGTTATATTCTATTACATGTTCTTTCTCTCTAGACAGACATACAAGTACAGATACAAACTATTCATTGTCTTCACACTTCTGTAACTTGCTTTTCGTATTCAACAGTCGTACAAGAAGTCCCAACAAGTCAGACATTTATTTTTTAGTGCTAATTGGTTATTTTTCACAAAACTTAGCTTTTTATTCAGCTGGTTAGCATCCACATAGTTTTATGATTTTGGGTCTTTACAAAAGGTGCCATAATAAACATCTTTGTACATATTTTCTTTCCTCCTGGTGCAGCTTCCACCTTCTTTGGGTTAGATCACTAGGGGGGGGAGTCCTGGGTTGAAGGGGATATGTATTTTTAATAATACATAAATTGCTTGATTGCTTTCCAAATAGAAGATAATAACACTGTGTATTTCTGTCATCAAAGCATGGTGTGTCCCTGTTTGTGTCTCTCCACCGCCTACAGGTGTTACAACCTTAAAAATATTTTGTCAATCTGATAGGTATAAAGTAATACCTTCTTGTTACTTAATTTGTATTTTCTTGATTCTAGTGAATTTGACTATTTAAGAAAAATGTTGGTGATTTGGCTTTGCTCTTCTAGGAACTTATTGTGTTGTTTATGTTTTTTCCTGTCAATTTGTAGGCACCAGTAGTTTATTATAATTATTAAGCCTTTTTCTGTCATTTGTGCTGTGGGCATGTGTGTTCCCAGCCCTTGTTTATGGGGTTTTTCTGTGCGCCCTGCATTGATTGAGGAAATGGGTCTTCAGGTAAATTACTTAACCATCTCTGTGCTGGTCATGTGTTAAATGCGGATAGTCGTGGTATGTACCTTATATGGTGACTATGAAGATTAAATTCTGGATTCCATTCAAGGGTTTAGCTCAGTGTCTGGCACATGAAAAGCATCTTAAAAGGGTAGCTGAGGCTGTTAAATGAAGGCTGCTGTTGTCATTTTACTGCAATTATCCCCAAAGCATTAGGTCTTTCTATTATTCTCCCGATTGCCCCTTAACTCACCCCCCCATCTTGCCCCCTGCAGAGATGCTGCCCCCACCCCCTTAGGCCCGAGGGATCAGGAGCTATGGGGCCAGAGGCCCGCTTATCTCTACTGCTGCTGCTGCTACTGGTGGCAACTGGAGGTGCCGACATGAAGGGGCACTTTGACCCTGGTGAGGAGGCCGGACCTTGGTCGGTGAGGGACGGGGCTCGGGAGGCAGCGAGCTGGGGGCCTTCACGCTCTGTACACCTGTGTCCCTCCAGCCAAGTGCCGCTACGCGCTGGGCATGCAGGACCGCACCATCGCCGACAGTGATATCTCTGCCTCCAGCTCCTGGTCGGACTCCACCGCTGCCCGCCACAGCAGGTACCTGCACACCGGGGCTCTACCTGTCCCTCCCACCCCTCTGCCCCAGCCACAAGGCTTTTGAGAGGGTCTATGCCAATGAAACTCCTGTTGTCCTGGGGGGGTTTAAATACTAGAATGGAGGCAGACTGAGGACCAGATGTTCCCTGTGACCTCCTTCCCCCTCCCAGGCTGGAGAGCAGCGATGGAGATGGGGCATGGTGCCCGGCAGGGCCGGTGTTTCCCAAGGAGGAGGAGTACCTGCAGGTGGACCTGAGGCAGCTGCACCTGGTGGCTCTGGTGGGCACCCAGGGGCGACATGCCGGGGGCCTGGGCAAGGAGTTCTCCCCCAGCTACCGGCTGCGTTACTCCCGGGACGGCCACCGCTGGATGAACTGGAGGGACCGCTGGGGCCAGGAGGTGAGGCTGGCAGGGGCACAGCCAAGGGAAGGCTGCCTCTCCTCTCTTCTCCAGCTATACTTTAACCACCACCTGGTCACTGTCAACTCTCATTATCTGTCATCTCCAGCCCAAACCTCTCCCCTGAGCTCCATCCAGTGTTGCAAACCTGACCACCTTCTGGACCTCTCCACCCAGCCATCTAACCGGCATCCCAACTGACCATTGGCTTCCCCAGCTGAACCTGACCCCCCCCAGCCCTCCCCAAGCCTGCCCTCCCCCAGCATTCTCCATCTGCGGAAACAGTACCACCATTTGCCCAGTAGCCTGGGCCATAAGCTAAGGTGATATCCCCAGCTCTTCTTT
This sequence comes from Bradypus variegatus, assembly GCA_004027775.1. Classification (NCBI taxonomy): domain Eukaryota; kingdom Metazoa; phylum Chordata; class Mammalia; order Pilosa; family Bradypodidae; genus Bradypus; species Bradypus variegatus. Next base: position 755 of record PVKY010012083.1, on the reverse strand, counting down.
ATCTCTCAGCCCCTACTTCCAAAGCATCAGCAAGGCCCAATTGTTTGACCTCAGTGGTATTTCCTGTATCTGCCCAATTCTCACCATCTCCACTGCCCTAGACCCCCATCATCCCAGCCTAGATGACTGCAAGTTTCCAAACTGTTCTCACTGCTTCTGCCCTTTCCCTATGTTCTAATCTCCACCTGAAGCTAAACACACTGTACCTTAAAAAAAAAAATGTAAATCGGATTAAGCTGCACCCTGCTCAAATCTCTTGCTGGCTTTGCAATCCAGCATAATGCATCCCTGGTGCAGAATGCTTCGCCTGACCTGGCTCTTGCTGCTTTTCTTCTCTCTCCCGTTCTCGCCCTGCCCTGGCAGCATTGGTTTAATTGTTGTTCCCGGAACAAGACAGGGCGCATTCCCTCTGCCCCAGAGCATTTGCACTTGCTGTTTTCTCTGCCTGGGGAGCTCCTATCCTGGAGGTTCACTGGCTGTCCCTCACTTTATGCAGCCTTTCCCCCAGGCCACCTCCTCACGGAATCTTCTGACCACCCCCCTCCCGCTATGCTGTCCCATCACCCTGCCTCTCCACAGCTCTCTTTCTTCTGGGGCTGGAGGTTGGGTGGGGGTATCTGTGCCTGATGTTCCCACTGAGAACATGCCTGGCCCAGAGTGGGTGCTCAGCTGATGTCTGTTGAATGAACAAAGGGAATGGGGTGAAGACAGAGGGGCAAGCTGAAGCAGGGGTGCAGAGCTGCAAGGGACTGGAT
>PVKY010012082.1:0-11696 GCA_004027775.1 Bradypus variegatus | reverse complement strand
GTACTCTGAGGTGTTGATAGGGAGCTTCAGAGAGCAAGAATTTGAAAGGGTCGTTTAGCCCGAACACAAGCCCTGCCCAGGCATCCCTCATTGGCTTGGTAGTCACTTTCCACCACAATTACAAATTTATTCCCAGGAATAGATTCCACAGGTCACAACTAAAGAGAAATTATATTTATTTTCTAATGAAACATGAGGAGTGGGATTGCAGGGTACCAGCAAAATCCCTCCCCATCTTCCAGAGCCTTCCTCAGCCAGGGCCCTCCTCCATATAGCTGAGATTCTAGCCATGTTCATGGCTGTATTCAAGGGACTGACCCCTATTAAAATGAAAAATTTCAGAGACTTTTTCACATCTGAGATCCCCTCAGAAAAGACAGCTGAGAGCAGGTTTTGACCTTTGGAAGAAAGAGAAAGGAAATGATGGCACTAGGTACCTGAAAAGAAGAGAGTTCGAAGGGTGCAAACATACCTCAAATAAACTTCCCTATTGCATTGCTTGTCCTTAGACCAACCCTGAAAAGAAGACCCAAGCTACCGAGGCGCTGCCTACAATGAGGGGCACACTCTAAAAGAGGTCGAGACCATGACCCACCTGGTGTGGCAGGTTTCCAAAGTGTTCAGAGGTTGTCTCCTTCCTCCAAATACCCAGTATAGGTAACCCGCTAAACCCACAGTGATACCCTCTTTTCTCCTTGTTTATTACCCACCCCTCTTTTCTCCAATAGGTCACAAAAACCCTGATGGAGTCTTTGAAAGTATATGACATCACGGTGGGTCCCTGGTGGGCCTACCCCATGGCTGGGAAAGGCCGTGCCATGCGAGAGGAATATTAATAGTAACTGCTAACATTTATTGGGGGTTTATCATGTGCCAATCACGGTCCCAAGCACTTTACAGACATATATTGAGCTCATTTTATCTGCTCACTATCCCTATGAGGTTGGTCCTAATAGATCATCCTCATTTTACAGTTGAGGAAACTGATATGCAAAGAGATTTTAATAGCTTGCCCAGTGTCACACAGCTTGGATAATAGCACAGTTTGAACTCTGAAAGATTTGGCTATAGAATCTGAACTCTAATGCCTGCACTTCTCCAAGGTGACTGGGAACTTCTCTGATGAGACTTCATTTCCCATCAGATCAGTCTTTTCCCTTCTTTTCCATTTTTCTTCCAAGGTAGTCATTTAGATACTTGTGATTACTTTTGGTCATAGAGAGTGGGGGGCGAGAGGGCTGTCTATTCAATCCTGCAGTCCTCCTGGCCAGAATTTTCTCTTTCACTTTTCCATCCTTGGTCCATTCAGTTAACCCCTTCTAACTTGGCTTTACATCTGCCTCCTCCTCCCCAACTGGGAAGCCTTGCAAACATCATTCTCCCCTTCCCTTGGAGGTGAGAACTGGGAGGAGAGAGTTCTGGTGGGGCAAGAGAGCCAGTCCGCAAAGTCAGAGAGCCCTGTGTGATCAGTGGGGTCTGAGTCTTAGTGTCTGAATCTGTCCATGTCTCCAGCTTCTCGTGGGGCTCTCTGATACCCGGACCCCACCACTTGCTCTTTGATCACATTGTTTTTCATTGCTCTTTTCTCTGCCATCCCTTCTCCTGGACAGTTTACTGGTGCCCCCCACCCCTACCCCCTCTTTATTGTCCTTGTCCGCCTTTTTGCTGCTATGTCTGTTTTTCTCTGCCTTCTTTCCCTTCTTCCATTACATGTTTATCTTTGGGGTACTTTTTTTCCCCTCAGTTTACTCTTTAAGTATCTTTCTGAAAGTGTTCTGTACCTATTTCTTATTGCATTTTTTTTCTTTCCCACAATGGTTCAGGGCCTCAGGATAAAATACATTGTCTTTTAATGTGGTTAAAGGCCCTTGCTTCTGTCTCCACCTTCAATTCTTGCCACCCTGCTCTCCAACATGGTACACTACAGCCATAAGGTACTTATTTTTACCCTAATTGTGCCCCAACCTTCACAGGCAACTTTCCCTCTTCTGGAAAGACTTTACCTGAACTCACTATTCAGCTAACTCCCACTAGATCTTTTAAGTCTTGCACCTATCTTCCTCTAGGAAGATATTCTACTAAAATAATTATCATGTGTATTGTGTTTGCCTATTTTCTTGTTTGTTTCCCTCTATAGACTCTTTGAAGGCAAAGAATGGTGTCTTCTTCATCATTATATGCTCCACACAGTGTCTGGCACAGAGCAGGCTCTCAAAAAGTATTTGTTTGATGGCTGATCTGGAAGGAGATACCATTTTATCCCACCTGGCTCCATCTCAGTGGGTTAGGAATAATCACAAGGGGACATCCTGCCTCTATCTCCCATTGGCCTCCTCCTTGGATAGCTTCTCTAGTTTCCATCAGCAAGGAGATAACACTTTCAGCAGTAGGGGTCTTCATTTATCACTCTACCAGACTTTCTTCCTTTCAACAGGATACAGTAAGAAGCCTACTCCTGACTTCATTCCCTATGAACCATCCTCTCTTCCACATCATCCTCTGAAATGTTGGCTCATTTCTGCCAGGTCCAAGTCCCAGGAGATTTGGGTCCCTCTAGGGTTTTTCTTCTGGGGTTTCTCATGTCAGCCCTTATTTTATTTTTTAAGTAATGGAAGAAAGAAGTTTGGGGGTTCCTTCCAATGACCATCTTGATGGCTCCACCTCTCAACAGGAAACTTAGATATAGCCAATCACATATCAGTAGCCTTTAAGCACTGTTCAATAGTGACGCTGTGTACTCCTTGAGGGGAGGCACCATATCTCCTTCTTTCCCCTTCTCCCAGTGCCCTCAAAAGCATTTAGTGAAATGGTTCATTCAATATTCATACACACACACACATATAGATATATATGTGTGTGTACATATATACAAACATCATCTAGTTATAGAGAGTTCCTCTACATAGAGAGGTTATACAACAGGATAGGGAAAGGGATATAAGTCTTGAATGACAGTACCCTGGCTTTTCTGGCTGCATCTGAGAAATTGTGAGTTTGGACCATGTGTTGGATTCTGAGAGGAACTGTTTAGTTCAAGCATCTTCAAATCAGAGTTGTGAGTTCATCTATTTTCCTAAAGGAACATGTCTCCTCTAACACTTGCAGCCAACAAAAAACTACGTCTTCACCTGGCAGAAGTGATACCATATGCACAGTCTGTAACATTCATTGAATACATATTTGTATATTTTCCAGCCAACTTACATTTCTTTATTTCTTTGCACATTCCTCTTACCTAGAGAGGAAAATATGAGCCAGGGTACATTTCAAAGTTTCTATGACTATCTTCACCACCAAAGAGCAGTGCCCACTCTGCCCTGGTCTCTCTCTGGCCAGAGGCAGCTTCCTACAGCTGAGTCTACACCAGCTAGTCCAAGTCCCCAGTCTTTCTCCTCCTTGCCTAGCCCCAGAATCTCCAGACAACTGAGCACTCAGAATTACCCTCTCCATCTCTGGCTGAATTGTCCAGAGTACTTTCAATCAGTACTTGCTGTGTTCCAAGTACTTCAGTTTCTGTGCTACAAGTATTTTCAATAAGTGGTTCTTTTTAGGAACTTATGCAACATCTGGTGATGTAAAACTCCTCAGTAGTCTTCCTTTGCCTGACTTTCTTAGCTATTTTAGGCCTTCAGCTTCCTACATGAATTCTAACATCATTTTTATCTAATTTTGAGTAAACAGAACAAAAGGATTCTTAAGATCCTTTTAAATCTCCTACTATAATTGTTTTTTAAAAACCAAGTTCTTGCACATCTAATGGTCTTTCTTGATACTTAGCTATGTTGTTTTGTGTATACAAGTTTTTGACATAATTTATTCACCTAGCCTACTAGTGGTACTACTATTCCTGCTTTCTTGTATATATATTTGCATTTTCCCATTTCTTTACTTTTTACCTTTTAAAAACACTTTAAGTGTATTTATTGTTAAACACACCATAAAGCAGATTTTTTTATAACCCAATAGACTCCTTAACAGTAGAAGTCAGCTTATTCACATTTCATAAAATAATTATACTTCATTTTATTCCTTTCATCCTACTTGATTTACCATTTATTTGTATTCTTTTTTGCTTTTCCTTATCTTCCATTTATTCTCCTCTTTCCCCTTGTTAAAAAATTCTGTTTCTTTATTTTTCCCTTCCATCTGCTCTCAAATTTTAACACTCATGATCAAATGAACATTTTTTTAATAAAAAGATCTAAACATGCTGCCTTCCCTGCAAATTTCATGCTATTGTCATAGACAGATGGGCACCTCCAGCTACCCAGGCACACCTGGCTCAAGGTAAAGTGGGCCCAGACCTGAGAGTGGGACCCCAGGGATCCCATCAAAGTCTCTGCCAACACAGAGAAACTAAATTGAACAATTCCCAGTTACTGATACCCTAATCTCCCACTATTAAAGCTGGAAATGCCTCTTTCAGTATTGATGTGTCTGTTTTCAGGTCCTTTATGAGGTCAGGTGGGAAGAGATCTGGAAGTGGGATGGGAATGAGGGATGGGGAGTGGGGGGAATAAGAAGTGGAGAATTGTGCCAAAAGGGAAGTTGAGGGGATGACATCTAACTGAGGAGTCACTCTGCCTGGTAGGGGATTCTTGGCAGGTCCAGAGGCTCCCCAAAGCCAAGGCCTGTTGGGGTGCTGGGGAGGGTGGGGAAGGATGAGGCCCATGGGCCTAGGCATTCACAGAGGGGAAAGTAAAGGGGGAGGAAGGGGAAGAGTGTCCCTTGGGATCACAGTTGGGGAAAGAGGAGACGATGTGGTATGTGGTGGGCAAGGAGGGTGGATAAAGGGATCTCCTCTGAAGGCAGGACTTCCAGCAGTGGTCCAAGACAGACTGGTTTATATGACTGGGGCCTTCCAGCTTGGAGGAGGTGGGATTTTGGCTGGGGAGGAGATGTAGTATCCCAGGGTCTTAGGGCTGAAGCATTTCCTCTTAGGGAGTGTAGAAGGGCCTGGGGGCAGTCAGGTCATCCTTGGATTGGGATGGGGCAGGCCCTTTTTCTCTTGGCCCTCAGCTGGGCACTCCACATTGGGGAGTGGGGTTGGTTCAGAGCCTGAGTGAGATTCTCCATTACCCCTGGGGAGAGATGGACCTGTGCTCTGGTCAGATTCCTCCCCCAGAGACTCAAGACCCTGGTCCCTGGCACCCCTTCCTCAAAATCTGCAAAGGGCCCTTTGAAAAAGAAAGCATGTTAGCTTGACTGCCTTGTATTGAACCCATCCAAAGAGTTGGAAATACAGATGAGAATAAGACAGCTGCCAAAGGAGGCCATTGGGCTTGGGTTGGGCAATGTTAGGAGAGCAAGAAGATGGCTACCAACTCTTATTAGTTGAGCATTGGCTACATGACAGGGGCTATGCTGTGTGATAATCCTTACAACAAGTATTGTAATCAACTTGTTCAGAGATGAAAATCAGAGCCTTAGAGTTTAGGTACCTTGCCCAAGTTTACACACCTACCTAATAGACAGGAGAATTTAGATGAAAGATTTCGAAGCCCATGTCTTAATCTCTAGACTCTCTCAAATTATTTTCAATAGTTCAGTAGCCTTAATTTGGAATCTGATCTTACACTTACTAGTGAATGAGGGAAGGAGCCAAAGGTTGAGCAAATGAAAAAATGGGAGCCCTCTGTGACAGGGCACTCTGCTCCCAATTTCTTACACAAACACTGCTGTGCAAGGTGGGTTGGCTGGTACCATATACTTGGGGAGGTAACATGAATCATTAGGTTCCTCTGTCCCCCAAGCTATGGTTGGAACTAACCTTTTCCTCACCAGGTGCCCTGATCTCCCTCAAGCTGCCCATGCCTCTTCCCCTGTTAGAACTTGACTGAGCAGGAATGGCCTAGGGGCATTAGGGGAGATTCCCCCACAGAGCAGCAGATCCTCCCCTTGAACAGGCTGTCCAAGGGCTTGCTCAGTTCTTCTCTGTTCCCAGTCATTCCATGTCTTGCTCTCTTTAATTGAAAATATCTTTTAATTTCAAATTCTAAAAGCAATATATTTACATTGTAGAAAAATACAGATAAAAAATAAAATGGAAAGCCCTAATCCCATCACTCACAAATAACTACTGTAACCATTTTGGCCTCTCTCCCCTGAGAAAGCTGTGAAGTTAAGTGTAATAAACAAAACTTGATTTTTATCCTTTTTGGTAGGGGGTCAGGGTGGGGTGGGGGAGAATAAAGCTATTAAGGTTTTTGTAAGGGACTTAATAAATTTGTAGTTTACATTGTGCCTGCTGTTTAAGCTACTTAAGTGTTCAAAAGATACTACCACACTAACTTTGTAATTGCAGTCTAAATAATATAGGATATATTTAATAATTGCATCTGTAATCACTGAGTAAATGTTCAAGTAAAGTTTCTAAAAATAGATTTGCTATATGAGTTTAATAGAGCATGAGACACTGTACCAATAGTGTCGCTTTTTCTGCACAAAAGCCCATTGGACCTGAAGGAACATCAACATAAAGGAGATGTGATAGAAGAGATAGACGGCTGGGAGAGGATGACGAGAGGACAGCACAGAAAATGCCAGAAAGACCTACAAGGGGCCAGAAACATGGAAGCGATAAAACAGATGCCTCAGATGCTCCAAAACAAGCGTGCAGCATAGGGAGGTCTTGGAACGGCCACCTTTGTCTGTCCGAACGCCTCCTTCGACCCAGAGAGACTGAGAGGGATGACTGCAGGCATCAGACAGAGCAGGGGCAGAAACAGGCATGACAGGAGGGCATCTGAAGAGACTGGAGAAGGGAAAGGGAGCGATTATTCTATTCCCGGGGAGGACTAAGAGATAGGAAACGGGCATCTTCCCCGCCTGCATGCTCCAGAAGAGCCCAAGACAGTCTACCAACTCAAAGCAAGAAAATGAGAATGGAAAACAAGCGAAGAGGAGGGGAAGCATTGTACCAGACTACCTCCTTGGGTCTGGCTTGGATCTCTGGTACTCAATATACCTAACATTTAAACCCTTTCAAAATCCTGTCCCACTCGGAGCCCCTGTAGCGGTGTGGGGACCCCGGGAGGAAGCCAGCGCGGGAAGCGACCTCAGGGAGGACCGACCCCCAGGGCTGCCACCAGGTGGCGCTCGCCGAGGGCGGAACCAGGCGTGTTGAACGCACAACCCGAAGGCAGAGTCCAGCGCGAGGCCTGCAGGTGCCCAATGCACAAACTTTATGGACAAACAACTGCATTTAGCCAGGGCGCTGCCAAGGAGAGCGGCCACGGGGGGCAGCCTCGACGGATGCTGGGCCTTTGCTTCAGCCCCTGCCGGGAAGCTCCGGACACTGTCAGCAATCGCCGCGCCCCTGCTACACCCGGGAGACCGCTGGCCGTTGGGGGGCGTTGGCGGCGCACGCGCACTGGCTTCGGTTGGGTTTGGAACCCGCGCCGCGTCTTTGGAAGCGCAATGGGAAGCTGTGCAGGGCCAGAGACCACCCACCCACCCCCCAAACCTGAATTGTTGCCGAGACCTTGAATTGTAACAGAGCCATATATTCCTGTGGTGATAGTGGCCTTAGGAAAATAATTCTGCCTCTAGGATAAGAGTAAGCCGGAGTTGCACACATGTGGTGGCCTTTGGAGGGATCTCTAGAAAATTTTAAACACTGTCGTGGGAAGGAGGGTTATATTGTGGATATCAAATTGGAAGAAATTTGTAGTTGTTCCCGTAAATACTAAGCTTGGGCTGCCAACAAGGCAGTAAACGACCAGTTATTTTGACTTCAACAAGGCAATAGACGGGCTTCCTGCTGTTAAGTGGTCTTCTTGGGATCCTAGTCCCAAGATTAAGATTTAACGAAGCCTAGAAACCGAGAGGTTTCAACCTACCCAGCCCCTGCAAACGAGTTTGCAAATTCTTATCGTGGTCAGACAAGCCTAGGGGGTACTACCACCCAGGACATCATCTGTTTTCCTTCTGTTCCTTTTCATTCTCTCGTCAGTTATGATAAGACAATGTATTTTCAGCTTTCTCCTTACATTTTAGGGAGGAAAAAGAACTCCCTAAATGACTTTTAAATCATTGGAGAAGTCACTTAACAATGGGCTGATAGGTTGAAGGGATTGAACAAAAGAATATTGCCCTCATTGAGTTTCCTCTCTATTGGGAGAGGTCACTTTTCTCATTAGGCATCCTGAATGTAGGATAGGCTGGAATGTGGGCTGCATAAGGCTCTGAAGTTTGTCGGTTAATGGGGCAAATGTTTGTGATGGTCCTAAGTTTGGATGTTGGAATGATACTAGACTGAGTCTGTGTGTGGGACTCACTGGAGTTATTGGCCATTGTGGGGCTGGGGGAGTGATTTTCCTGAGACTAGAACCCCAGGAAGAAAAATAAATTCTGGGTGAAAGGAAGCAGTGGATTGTAAGAAGGGCTGCCTTTGAGATCATGTGGTCGGACATTCCTGAAACCTACTTTTACATAGGTTAAACCTATATATGAATGTTAGCATCCATGGTGGTAGTAATTAGAGAATACTTAATGCAGTTTTTGGGAACCCAAAGGAAAAGAAGGTGGGATATCACTGGGGAGTCTTTTCCTGACATAAAGGGACAAGTCTGGAATGAGAAGAAAATTACCTCCTCACTTCTCCTGAATTAGTAGTCTTTATAAGTGGTCGTGGAAGCTAGAAACGATATCTCAGAGATAACTAAACTGTTTGAATTTAATTTTAAGAATTTAGGGTCATGTTGAGATTAAGTACTCTTCAGGGAATGTGTGGGGCTGGCAGATATCAGAATAGCAGGAGTATTTGATCAAGGGTGATCTGTGATATTATTAGGGAGGTAGTGGCTGTAAATAGTGTCTCCCATGTCTTCTTAGATCCTCTTAACTAATGTCAACTGTACATCCAGGTCCTGAAATGGAAAAGATCACTTTTAGTGATCTTCTTTTATCTCTTCGCTCTCCTCTCTATTTTAGCATCATTAAATTAAGTTAGCAGTTGCTGTTTGTCTCCATGCTCTGAAAATCTGCCCTCTGTGCTACTAGACTGGGTGGTAAAGAGTCTAGATTCTAGTGGGAACCTGGGGTTCAATGCTTAAGTATCCTAAATTTTGTCCCTTCCCACTTATGAAAGAATCTGAAGAGACCACAAAACTTCCCAACCCGTATTAGAGTTGGGAAGAGAGCACTCTCTGAGGTGTCAGAAAATGAGGTAGGGACACAAGGAATGTGGCAGTGGTGTTGAGCAGGGTCTCTCCTCCACCTTTGAGGTGGTGCTAGTTAGGGCCTGTGCTGTTGCTGGAAAATAGGACCTGGTGCTGCCTTTTTGAAGCTTGGGTGGAAAGACAATGCACCCTGTGTTCTGAACACAGATGCCTGAATGTGTCAGTTCCTATGTTGATGGCAAGTGGAAGAGCTTTGAGGATGACTTTGAAGAAACCAGAGAATAGGTTAGAAAACACACAGATGGTAATTTCTCATCCATTGGAATAAAGCAAGAGGAGAAGGGAAATAATTACTTCTATACAGGACCAGCAGGCCTTACCTCTGTGGGTGGCCAGATGATACTCTTCATCTTAGCTATTCTTCTCTGCCTGATCCTTACCATAAAGAAAGAATCATTAGATGGAGGCAGAGAAGGGATGACAAGAGTAAGCAAAGCAAGAAACCAAGATGAAATTATAGACAATAAAAAAGAGAAATTGGGCTACAGCAGCAGGGACAGGGTGACTGGAGAAAAAAAAACAATTTATGAAGAGGTAACATGGTTTTGAAAAAGAAAAGGTAAATGAACAATGAGGAAAGGGCAAAGGTTAAGAAGAGAGGAAAGGCCATGGGAGAAAGTGTAAGAAAACCCGAAACAAACCCAGGAAAGACTAAATCTCTTTCCGTCACTTTTTACTTCCCTCCCCTGATCCCTTCTTTCCTTCCTACAAATCTTGAATGTCTACTCTATGCAAGACACTCGCTAGTTACTGAAGATAAAAGATGAACAAGACTCATTACCTGCTCTAGAAGAGCTCACAGTCTAGTGAGGAGGTAGAATGCCATGGCTGACAACAGGGCATGGCGGGGAGAAATGGGTCTCAAAGGTCTGCCTTTTCTGTGTGGAGGAGAGGAGGGGACTAAGATATCTGGAGCCTCCCACAGTGGGTTCTGGAGTTAGCTTTATGATATGGAGCTAAGGGCAGAAGACCAGCTGACATGTGTGGGCTGATTTTCACACCCTCCTTGTGGCTTCTCTTTGGATGATAACTGGGGTAGCAATACAGAGACAAGACAGGTTTCTGAAGTGAGCCAGAGATGGGATGTCACAGGCACAGTGGGAGGGATCACATTACCCTTCTCCTTTTCCTGAATTATCCTCTATGCTGCTCTGGGTTGTCCAGCTGCAAATCTCCTTGGGGTCTCTTTTCAATATTCTGCTATGTGCTAAAGGGAGGAAAACACAGTTGTGAAAACTATATCCCCCAAAATTGAAGAAAAAAACTTGGGTGTCCAATTTATGGGTGACTGAAGTCCAGGAAGCCCAAGGACCACAGAACAAATACCCTTCTTATAGGGTAAGAGATCAGTATTTAAGAGTTGGTGAAGGATCTTTCTACTGAGGCTGGGGTTGGGGCTTGACAGAAAACTCCTAGGTTTCCCCTTTTGATGAGAAAACCTCTGTGGGGAGGTGCTATGATACAGGCTGTAAAACTTCCACAGTCTTACAGGTGCAAGGTGCAGGTAGTTCCCACAATATGGGCCTTTTGAGTGCGTCAGGATTTGTTATATATCTACGTTTGTAGTTGTATAGCAGGCATTTATGAGTAGCTGTGAATTTCCTGAATTTGGGGGAAGCATGATTGGTAGTTTACAATTGGGTCCTGGAACTGTTTTCTAAATTGTCTATTTTGGAAGGTATTGATTCCTTTTGAAGGTAATTGGGAAGGGGACTTAAAGTTGTCTGGCCAGAGCTCCAAAGAAACTGGGACTAAGGCACTGGCTCAATAGACACTCTAACAAAATGTGAAGAATATTGACTGTATTACTCTCATTTTACTGAATATTTTGAAAAATATTTAATGTACATGGTCCCACAATGAGAGACAGTGCTTTAAATCAAATAGTTGTCTTTAATAAAACAACAGCACCACCATTTCTTCCCCATTTTTTCTGTGTGCCATTGAAAACTTTGATGTAATTGTCCCAGTCCTTGGACAGCGTTTGATTTCCACTGCTCTGCGCAGCTCTCCCTCCTCAGAAACAGTGACATAAAGTCACATGGCTTCCTCATCTTTTGTTTCTTTCAGCAGGTGGCCAAGGGAAAAGTTCTGCCACCAAGTAATGTGGCCTGAACTTTGTGGAGATTCTGACATCTCTGACTTATGGATCTATTAAGGGTTCTCACCCTGCCTTCCCCTACTGAGGGCGCATGTCTAGACCACTTAGAAAATTTCCCAGGTCTTTTATAAAACTTGGAAGTTTGTTTTCTGGCTCTCATGTGTCCCCTTTGGTGTAATCTACCTTTTCTGCTCTCTTCCCTCCAACTGACTTTCAGCTATTCTTTGGAAAAAAGACCAGATAATTCACAACTACAGTGAAAAATACCCATATGACACCACTTCTGGATCTGGTTTGGGTTTTTTCCCCCCTTTAAATGGTGTTTAATTTCTGGACCCTAAAGCCTGAAATTCTAATGATATACTTTCTGGTATCCTTGCCTGGGAATAATTCTTGGGAGACTGCAACAGTTA
>PVKY010012081.1:0-11697 GCA_004027775.1 Bradypus variegatus | reverse complement strand
TAACAAGCAATAAAATCTGAATTATAATGAAAAAAAATGCCTGGGCAGCTGCGGAGAAGCTCGCTGTCCCCGCTCCGCAGCAGCGTGGCCGCAGCCTCCCGCCCTGCTTCGGACAGGCTCCCAAGACCCTCGATGGGAGGCATCTGCCAGCCGGCCATCGGCTCTCACGCCAGTGGACTCTGGAGATGCTGGCACCCTCCCCTTTAAAGCGTGCTGGGTGCCCCTGACCTGGCTGTGCTCAGCGGTTGTCCTCGCAGCTGGCAATTAGGTAGCAAAGGGCTTGCACTGGGCCTTCAAAGTAGAGTTGTGCCCACTGGCTTTCCAGTACTGAATTTACATTTGAGTTCAATCTGCTTTTGGTTTCAGCCAGTATTTACACAACACTCAGACAGAAAGAAAAAGCAACAGAGAGCCATGAGGGAAGCCCCGAAGACCAGCTGGAGAGGGGAGATGGGTGACTTGGGGGGCTGCAGCTCCACCCCTACCAGGTCCCACAGCCCCCCTGGGCCCAGGCGCCCCATCTGGCAGTGGGTATGTATGACGTGCAGGCCCAGAGCTCGCTCTCGATAAGGCGAGGCCTGGGATGTCACTGTCACCACTGCCTTCCTGACCTAACCGAGCAGGGCAGAGCCCAGGGCTGGTCAGAGCAGCCCCCACCTCAACCCTCCCCCACCCCATCCCACCCACCGTACCAGATTCCTTCTGGGTGGCAGGAGTTGGTAGAGTTCCTCCTTTTTTTTCTTCATCACCCAGGCCTGCTCTCTCCACTCCTGCAGTATTCTCTTGTTTCTGGAGAGAAAACATACTCTCAATGCCTTAAGTTAAAGCCTCTCCAAGCAAAGCTCTTGCAGGTTGCTGTTTTGCCGTTTGTAAAGCGTCATATACACGGCTGCTTACTGCTGGCCCGGGAGATGCCTGTCTCTGGGTGGGCCCCACAGAGCACCCCGGCAGGCAGCCCTCCTCAAGCACCAAGGGCAGAGCGAGGAGCGTCTGGTTCAGTCCTGGGCTCTGTGCACCAGCATGGCCAGCAGCACAGGTCATGCAGGTCCTCTGGCCAGCCGGCCCTCCCCGGGTCCCCTGCTGCCTGCCACACGTGAGGGCATCGGACCCTTTCCAGTGAAGGGCAGGTCAGAGGTTTGGGGGATGCTGGGTCATATTTGTCTGCATAAGGAAACAGAGTTGAAAGGATGTAGCTGACAAGCCAACTTCCTTTTAGGTACTCAAGTTTCACTTTAAAAAATCAGCATCTTCTGCTTTCCCCAATGCTGGGGCCAAAAGACTCTATCCCCTATGTCGTTGTCACCTGCACACTGACCTCTGACACAGCCTTGATCCCAAAGTAAGGTTGCCTGTTTCACTGAGTCTCACCACCAGACCGTCAACTCCTCAGAGTAGTTGTTAAAAAGGGGACTCGAGGCCCAGAATCTGAGGCTGGGCTGGAGCAGCGCCTCGTGGTGGAGGGTCTGATTGAATGGTGGTTGCTAACGGGCTGTGGGACACACAGCGTGAGGTCACCAAGAAGCCCCAACTGGGTCCAGGGCTCACCCCCTCACACTCAGGACTCAAAGTCCCCTTTGCAGCCCCATGCTTCCATCTGCCGACTGGAATCTTCTCTTGGCTGGCACCCCCATGGCTTCCCAAATCCAGCCTTCTTCTGGTCTCCCCTCTGGACACCATCCCACGTGCATGGCCACAGTCCAGGGGGCCTTCCACCTGCTTCCCCCACCAGGAGTCGGAGGGATCCAGACCTGACCAGAACCTGCCTCCACCCACCCTGGGCCTGGGGGCAAGGTCCAGACTCAGGGGCAAGGCCTGGGGAACTGAGGCACAGCACTGGGCCGTCTCGGGCCACCCCCCGCCACAGCAGCCCTGTAGCCAGGCGCCTCTTCACAGAGCTCCAGGGCAGCCGTGCGGCGGCCTCTACCCAGAGCCACCTCTGCCTGCAGCTGTTTCCCGAGACCTGCCTGGACAAGTCCTCCTTGCCTTTGACCTCGCGCAAATGTCACGTGGTCACTCAGGGATCATTTCCAGCCCCTAAGCCCCCAGGCCTTTGAGTGTCAATGCCCCTCCCGTGCTGCCCCTTCTGCGTGGTACAGGAACTGCATGGGCGTCTAGCCCCCCTGAGCTCGTGGGGTGCAGGGGCTGTCCCCTTAGTCTGGGTCAGCTGCTGCTTGCCCAGTGAAGTGGAACGGAGGAGCCCCCGCGCCTTGTGGAAGGTCAGGGCGGCGTCCTCAGGGTCATATGAGGACAGGGGGTTGGTAGGAGGGGGCCCCTGGACGGGCTGTGCCGGGGTCCAGAACCGCCTGACGGGTGTCCCCAAGCTGCTGCCCAGGGAGGCCAGGGGACAGCCGCGGCGCCCAAGGCAGAGCACGAAGAAGAGGTCTTACTTGCTTTCCAGCTGCAAGAACACTTGTGAACGCGGATGTGGGACACGCGGCGCGAGGCCTGCGTGGCATGGCTGTCTTGCCGCCCCCGCGAGGCAGCCTGGAGTACTACAGAAGAGGCGGAGGCGCCTGGCTGCGCGGGGAGGGGCCGCTCCTGCCGCGCCCCCCTCCTGGTGGGCGGGGCGGGGCCGTCAGGCGGCGGGAGGGGGCGTGGCTCCCGAGAGACCGGAGCCGCGGAGAGAGGGAGAGGGCGCTCAGCCGCGCGGGAGCAGGCGCAGTGCCGCCGAGTTCCAGAAACGGCGACTCCAAGTAGGGCTGGGACAGGAGGAAGGACGGGCTGGACAGAGGGGGCAGTGGGGCCCGCCAGCTCGGGGTACGGCCCCAGGAAAGGGGCAAAGGACCAGGATCCCTCAGGGGTCCGGGTGATGCACAAACCACCCATTCTGGGAGCGCCTTACCCAGAGGCTCTCCAAACCATGGGCCGCCTGCATGCTGGGTGCCCTGAGACTGCAGTGGGCAAGGGTGGCCCGCTCCGTGCCACAGCCTGATGTGCCCCTGGAGGATCCTCGTTCCAAAGCACTCTTCTGGGGCGTGTTCCCCCCCAGGTGGTTTCCTGGTCGCTAAAGCAGACACCCCGCAATGGGTGGGCTCAGCAGCAGGAGCGGTGAGCGCCAGTGTCCAAGGCTGGCTTCTTCCCACCAGTGTCTGCGGCCACCCAGCATCTTAGAGGCTCCTGGGCTTTTCCATGACACACCCAAGCATGGCAGTGCCAGTCTCTTTCCCTCCTGGTTTCCGTGGCCCTCCAGCTCTTGGCTGCTCTCTGCTTCTCTTTCTGTGTCCAATTTCCTTTGCTCACAGGACTTCAGCCATGTCGGATTAAAACCCACCTCCACTGCCAACATCTTCACAGATGGGTTCCCACCCACAGGGCCAGGGGCAGAGACGTGAATTTGCCTTTTGTGGGGGCCCTCCTGCCCCTCGCCCAGTGCAACCAGCCTGGCGGCTGTCAGTGGCACAGCTCACTGGCCACTATGGGGTCAGCCAGGAAGCAGGGCGGCACAGGTGGCCTCCAAGAGCTCAGGCCTTAGTACCACTGTCAGAAGATAAACTGGAGTCGGTTTTGCAGATTACAGCGTTTTATTTGGGACACTCAAGTTTTGCTGCAGCAAGAAGGCGGATCACCTGCCAACACAGAATTAGCTTCCGTCTTTTAGCGCTGGAGTTTAACAGGCATATAAAGGAAGCCAGCTGGAAGCCTACTGATTGGACAAAGGTTTGCCCCTCTCACAGGGGTGGGTTTAGGGTAGGGGGGTTTTATTTTGCGTTGGGTCAAAGGTAATGAAGCAAGGGCTTGATTGACTGTCTGGGTTCAGCCACCTGGGAAGGGATTTCAAACTTCAAAAGATAAAGAGGAATCTCAAGAGGGAGTTCAAAGAGCAAGGGCACGGGTGTTCTTGGCTCTGAGGGGTCTCCAGGGCTCTATCCACTTTTATCACCCCCCACGTTCTTTGTGAAGGAAAAGGAAGCCCACCACAGAATGCTGCCTGGGCTGCACCATTGACTGCAAACCTCTTGCTACATGATCTATTTGTGAGCACAGCATCCTTCAGCCGGGGGAAAATGAGGCACATGTGCAGAGGGCTGTTTGGAGGGTTTATTTACACCTGCGCTGTGACCAGCCCTGGGCCTCAGGGAGGACAGGGAAGCCCTGCCTTGGGGGAGGGACTCAGCCAGCCCCAGGCGACTTCACCAGTCTGCTCTTCCCCATCCCTCCCCTCCGAACCCCACTGGGGCCCCCCACTGGCCAAACCCAACCAGAAGGTGGGGGACCCTGAGGAACTGTGGCTGTGGTCCCATCTGGCCAGCCTCCTGGAGCACAGAGCAGGCCGGAGAAGAGGGTACAGCAGGGCTGCAGGGCAAACAGGAGAGTGAGGTCAGGGCCCCAACCACAGCCCCCAGTGGAGACGCAGCCGGAAAAGAAGGAGATGGGCTGGGCCATGGCACGGGACTCAGCGAGGGCGGACAACGCCGATTTGAATATAACTCCTTAGGAAAGTGACAGAAGGGTGTGGGGGCTAGGGAACAAAGCGAAATCTAGGGAAAGGGTGAGGAGGAAGGCGAGAGCTGGGGGACAGGGCAGGTGGCAGCCCAGGAATGGCCGCCAGCCTCTCCCTGCCCCTTGGGCAGGGGCCACAGAACCAGGCCCCCCGAGGAGGGGAAGGCCGGCCAGCTCACGGCACGCTGGCCTTGGCATCGCCCTAACCCAGCTGCCCGGAGCCTGCCTACCAGCTCCGCCCCAGGCCTGCCCGCTGCGTGCCCCTCACCTTCTCCACTGTTCCATCAGTGCCTGCTTCTCCCTGAGCTCTCTGAGGGCCGCCACTCTACTCTCTTCTGCTCTTACTTCACGAATCACTCTGTACGATGATGAAAGATCAGGCAAGGTGCTCCTGAAGGAGGGCACGTTCCTTCTAAAATGAGACACTGATTTTAGTGGACTGCTTGGCAAAAGGCTGCTGTCATCACTCACACCTGGACAGCAACGTTAGCGAACACACAAATGCTGAGAGCAGGACTGTGGCTGAGGGCCCAGGGGAGGTGCATCCATTTCCAGGACTGCAGCTGCATGGGGCCCCCCAGTGAGCACGCCACGGCGCAGCTACCTGGGAGTTGTTGCAAAGGAGACTCACTGCCCTGCTCCTGAGCACAGCTGCAGCCGAGTCGCAGTGGGGACTAAGTGGACCACTGACTTGGGCCAAGTGGGACCGCCCGTCCATCCTTATGCTAGCACTTTCCACCCAACCTGAACAGAGGCCCCAGGCCCGGGAAGAGCCCAGTGGTAGGGCCGGCCTTGCCGGCAGCCCTTCAGGCTGTGGACAGTAAAAAAGGCCCCACAGGTCAGACACCTTGTTGTCAGGTGGCGGTGGAGGCGGGGGGCAGGGACAGGGTGGCCCGGGAAGAGGCCTTGCTTCTGTGAACACACGCACTGGGCTCAGCTCCTGGGGCCCCTGCAAGTCGGAGGCAGCCAAGATCTGCCAGGACACGGTGGCTCACGAAGGCGGATGAGCTGAGCTTCCTGCATTCCCTGATGTTTCCTCCCTCAACCAACAAACCCGATGAAGCCTCCAAACAGAAGCCCCGGGCACCTCCGAGACCTCGGCCAGGTTTACCCACCAGAGGGAAGGCTGGGCCTGCTCCTGCTTGGGCCCCCAGACCCAGCTCGCCTGCCCCGTGCAGGAAGGTGCAGCCCACCGCAGGCCCAGCCCAGCTCAGGGGGGCTGCCGGCCCAACGGGCCACCTCACCCCACACCCTACATGCCCTACATGCCCTCTGCCCTGCCTGCATGGCCTTGCACCCACACACCATCCCCACTCCCTCCTGCATACCCTCTGCCCCACCAGCACACCACGCCCCTCCACCTGCACAGACACCCTCCCTCCTGCACGCCCACCTGTCCTCCACATCTGCCCTAACCACAGCCTCTGGGTCTCAGAGCACAGAGGCATGCACGGGGCGGCTTGGAGGCCCCGTCTCCTGCCTAGGCTCAGGAGGTGGGTGCAGTGTGTGCTGGGGATTGGTGCTTTAGTGTACTGCATCTGCAAAAGCACACTGCTTCAGCTTCTCTGAAATACACAGTTTGCAGCCAGAGATCTTGGCTTTGAGCACACATGCACTAACCCACAGCTTCCTCGGTGATGAACGCCTTAATTCCCTCCCCTTCACTGGGATCAGTTGGAATTTCAGGAGAGGACTGTTATGACTTAATTTCTTTATGGCTTTTCGATTACAGTGCTTTTCTTGCGGCTGATTTGGAACTCTGCACTCATGTCCCAAGCACGCGCAGACCAGCTGCTCCTTCTTGACTGCTGTGTCATCTCATCTTCCTTGACATAGATATTTCCCTCCATCCTTGAGCTCCTCTTTGATCAGCTTCCAGGAAAGCTTTCCACAACTATGCTACTCTGGTGTTTTCTGAGCCTCTCTTCTCTGAGGACCAACTGTCTACAGCCTTTGCATATATAAACAGCAACTTGGCAGGGCCCAGAATTGGGGGATCTCAAGTTTTTCAAACTCTAAGGGCTGCTATGTCACGTCTGGCATTCCACGTGGCACAGGAAAGGGGGATCAGGGCTGGCACACTTTGTTCCATGCACTCTTGCATTCACTAATTCAACAAGTGTTGACATTTGTCCAGTATCCCAACATGTGTCCACTATCCCGGGGCCTCTGCCTGCGCCCTCCAGCTAGGTCCCACTCACACCCAGGTGAGACGGGCTTTTCCTTTTGGAGACAGAGCAGCTTACCCCAAGCCACCTCGAGCAGGAGGACTGGGGCCCCACTGCGGGCCTGTGCTTCCTGCCATACCCATGACCCCCCAATTCCCACCATACCTACGGCCCCCCCATTCCCACCACATCCACTGCCCTCAGGCCCACACCTGGGCTTGCCCCACACTCCACCCCCTCCCCCAGGGTCCAGGTGAGTTCTTTTACGGTCATGCCACCACCAGGAAGGGCTTATCTTCATGGGTGCTGACCAGGTGCCAGCACCCGCCGTGAGCGCCTTCATCCCACAACTCCCTGCTGAAGCAGGAAGAAACTCAGGCACAGAAAGGTGCCCCGAAACTCACCCAGGTGCAGGCCCTACAGGAACCTGCCCAGCCATAGGGACACCAGCTCCTCACACCCTCAGTGTCACCCAAATCTCTGAGGGTGGGGCTGGACTCCGTCAGGAAAACTGCCTACAATTAGAAGCCTTACCACGACTGACTTGGGTGAGTTACTGTTCATAGCACACACACACAGTGGAAGCAAGGAGAGGAGCAGGAGCTGCTAGCTACAGCACTGCCATCGCATGCTGTTTCTTGAGCCAGGGACAGTGTGTGATGCTTCGCAGGCGTGAAGTGCCCTTGCAAGGAGGGCCTGCGGTGGTCTGGGCTGGGAGGGGTTAGGAGACTGGCCCCAAAGCTGCGCAGCCAAGAGGATGAGCCCACGTCTGTGCAAGGCCAGGGCCCAAGGCCCCCACCATTGCCCCTCCCAGGCAGTCTCAGTGTGACCCCTCGGGGAGGCTGAAGGGCAGGGTCAGGGGGACAGTGGCAGTGGCAGGCAGGCTCACCCAAGGGGCATCTGGTGGGTGGGCTGAGGCATTCGAGCCTGGGGGAAGTTATTGAAAAGGCTTCTGTATGGGAAAAGCATGGGCCCATTCACGTCGAACCACTCTGGTTGTTGTGTGGACAATGCACTGTGTGTGGGTGGGCAGGAAAGGGGAGGGGGGGCAGGCAGCCAGCAGCAAGAGGGGACACAGCCCCAGGGCGGGTCGAGGGTGGGGGCAGGAGGGGACACGGCCCCTCGGGCAGGGTGAGGTGGTGGTAGTGGCATCTGGACGCAGGCAGTGCTGGGCTTTGCCACATCCGTCACAACAGGACCTGGGGCTGGTCGCACAACCTCCCTGAGCCTCAGTTTCCTAATCAGTACAATGGGGATGACGGCATTTGTGTCACTGGGTGGTCGGGAGGAGCAAACGGGGTCATGTGCTGTAAAGCTCCCTTGAAGTCCCTTGCAGGCTGTAGAGCTTGAATCAAGGGGAAGTGGGGTGGGGGCAAGGTCGCTAAGCGGCTTAGAATATTCCCATTCTTTGACCATGTAACGATGTGGACTCAGAACGTCACGATGGCTTTCAGCCTCTGATGACATGTTACAGCTAGAAACTTTTATACTTTCAGTACTTTGAAGGTTATAATTTTTAAATAACACTTAATTTTTTTTTTAATTTTGCACATTCTCAAACCTGCAGAAGGGCTGAAAGGCCAGGGTAATAAATACTTTGCCGAGATCAGTGCATCTCAGCCTGGTTTTCCATATCCTGCTCCCAGAGCCTGTTTAGACACTCTTGTCCTAAAGGCCACCCCACGGAATTTCAATATGGGCACCCCCTTGGGTATGGTGTCACCTGCCGTGAGAATGAATGCGCAACCCAGGCACTAATTATTCTTCTCTCCCTCCCTTCTTCTCTTTGCACACACATGCACTCTCAGTGCACACAGCTGTACATACATGTGCACAACTGCACACACGAATGCACTCATGCACGCACACTCATGCACACACATGCACATGTACTCATGAATTTGCACATGCACTCATGTGCACACATGAGCACACATTCACATGCAGAGAAGCACACACATGCACACTCACACTGCACACAGAGGAACCACAGAAACCATGGTTCAGACATCATGACACTTCATCCCTAAATACTTCAGCATGCATTTCCTCAGAAAAGAACATGTTCCTAACCTCAAAACTATCATTGCACCTATGAAAACCGACCGTAACTCAATGCCATCTAATGCACCAGCCCACAGATTCCCCCAGCTGTCACAAGAACACCTTCTACAGCACCCCCGACCTGATCCGCCATCCAGGACCCAGCCAGGGCGTGCAGAGCTGCACCTGGCTGAGGTGTCTCCAAGCAGGAAGGCCTCCCCACCTCACTGCTGCCTGCTTCCAGGACGGTGACATGTTCGAAGAGTCACAGCATGTCCCTGCTCTGGGCACACCTGTTTCCTTGAGTTTAGGGTCTGGGTAAGCATTTTTGGCAAGAAAGCCTCAGGTTAACACTGCCCCCCCCATGGCCTTTGATGACATTCTCATTTGTAAAATTACAATTACCAAAGATTTAAATCTCCTTAATTATTAGGAAGAAGTTTAAAATTCTTTCATCTTTTCTTGGCTATAAAGTACCTGGTTTATACATTTCAGACTTGGAGAAATACTGGAGATTTTCTTTTCTTAAAATAACTTTAAAGGGGAAGTAAGGAGTTGCTGAATGCTATATTTTCCGTGTATACTTAAAGGAATTTTGCCTTCACCAGATCTTAAATCCTATTACATCTGTTGTAAAGAATCAAGGGCAAAATATAAGCACTAGAATTTAACTTTCATGGATCTTAAAAGCCCCTTCAAACTCCTAGATCTTTGCCTTTCCGGTTACATGGGTCACTTTGTCGGAAGTCAGAATGTGGAATCTCTCTGCTGGGAACTGCTGGGAAGGGCCCAGAAACTGACTGACACAAGGACTTGGGCCTCTTGCTGGGGCAGTCTCCTCCTTTCACCCGGTTCTCCTGGGGACCCCATCCTGGCGACTTTAACCCTGAATGCACCCAGCTGGTATCCGCCCACAAGGCACACATCCCCCAGTGCTTTAAAAGATAAGGACAAATAACATTAAAGCTTTGTAACAATCAAGAAAAATGTACCTTTGCTTTCCAATTTTACCTGAGAATCTTTATTGGCTTTGGATGTTCTTTCTTCTTATTTTCCAGTGCTGCCTTGAGATTTGGAGGCAATTCAACAGGTAAGAGCTGATTTTCAAGAACCTCTGCTTTTTCATTCGCAACAATTTCCTGCCTTAGCTTCCAAAAGTGCTTTATTTCTTCCTCACTTGGCCAGTCCTCTGGAGGATCGCTGGATTTTTGGAGTTCACTTAAGTCTAGTTTTTCAATGGGTGGGAGAAAGGTTGCCTTTTCTTTTAACACAGTCTCCCTTGGGTCCTGAGACTGAACTGTTTCTTCATTAGACACACATGCTGGGGATGAGTCCACGGTGGGCATTAGAAACTCATTTCTGTCCATCTTTTTAACTGGTGAAATCTCTGGTAGAATAAAGGACTATCTTAGTGTACTGCATGCTGTGTCTGCTTTAGTAAACAACACTCAGAGACCCTCCCTCTGAAGAAAGGCCCAAGCCCAGCCCAGTGCTGTTATCTTACTCAGGGGTGGGGTTAACAGCTGCCTCCATGCCCTGAGCTCTCACACTTTGTATTAATCCTCATACAAATGGTCTGTGTGTGTGTGGTGGTTTGGAGCTGTGTGCACGCCAGGAAAGCGTGCTTTTAAACTCAATCCGTTTCTGTGGGTGTGAACCCATTGTAAGTAGGACTTTTGATGAGGCTACTTCAGTTAAGGTGCGGCCCAGTGAATCAGGATGGGTCTTAATCCTATTACTGGAGTCCTTTACAAGAGAATGAAATTCAGATATATATAGAGAAAGCCATAGGAGGCAAGCAGCTAAAGGTCAATGGAAACTGGAGAGTAAGCAGAGGCCAGGAGAGGCCACCATATGTCCTGCCATGTGACAAAGGAGCCCAGGATCTCCTGCAGCCAGCTCTAGAATGCCACAGTCTTTGGGAAGAAAGTGTCACCTTGATGACACCTTGATTTGGACTTCTCCAGCCTCAAAACCGTGAGCTAATAAATTCCCATTCTCTAAGCCAACACATTGCATGGTATTTGCTTGAGCAGCCAAGGAAAACTAAAACAGCATGAAAAAAGTCTGAACTCTTACCTGTGCCACACCAAGCTGTTAAGAAACACATCAGCAATGACATTGGTTGAACCCTGACTGTTCCAGTTTGCTAATGCTGCCTTTTTGCAAAACACCAGAAATGGACTGGCTTTTATACAAGGGGGTTTATTTGGTTACACAGTTACAGTCTTAAGGCCATAAAGTGTCCAAGGTAACACATCAGCAATGGGGTACCTTCACTGGAGGATGGCCAGTGGCATCCGGAAAACCTCTGTTAGCTGGGAAGGCACATGGCTGGCATCTGCTCTGGAGTTTTGGTTTCAAAATGGCTTTTTCCCAGGATGTTCCACTCTAAGCGGTGTCAGGCCCCAGAAAAAAGAGTCTAACAGATAGAAGGAATGTCTGATCCAGGGGCCCTGCTGCTTATTTCAAAGATACCACCAGGTGGGCGATAGACTAAGGGTGGAAAGCTGTTTCAGAAATCCCATTCACAGTAGCACGCAGACCCCAGGGGGCGGACAAGGCAAGACCAGATAAACAAGCCGAAAGGCCTGCTTCCTCCACATAGATAACACAGTGCATATCAAAGACGAGTATGTTAAACCCTAGTAACCAGTCAGCAGAAACTAATAGGCACTTGCCCAGTCGAAGCCCAGAACACACTCAGCAGGACCCTTCCCCCCAGTACCCAACGTGGGTTTTTCCTTTAAAAAATGCTGCCCTCAGAAAGAGGGCTGGAGCCATTTTTTCCTTTCTTTCTTTTCTAATGGCTCCCGCCTGCTTTCTTCTGCTTTCTTCCTCTAATAAACCTTAAACTCTCTAAACCATGACTCGCTGCGTTGTGTGGATTCTTGAATGGCTCTGGACCTAACAAGCGGCAGCTCCTCAAAAACGTCACTCTTAGTTGCTCTTAGGGTGTCTGTCTTCTCTTAGCTTCTCTGGAGCAAGAGTCTGCTTTCAAAGGCCATCTCCAAAATGTCTCTGTAAGCTTTAGATCTCTCTGAGC
>PVKY010012080.1:0-11696 GCA_004027775.1 Bradypus variegatus | reverse complement strand
TCTGGATTGCTGAAATTTAGCTGTGCGGTTCATTTTCCCCATTACTTAGTGTATTTGCTTCTCTCGTGTATCTTGGCAGTTGGGAAAAATGTCTGGCCTTTTAGGGACATTGTCACACCAGCCAGAGCCCTGCTTTCGTTTGTGGTAAACTGACAAACGCAGGGTCGAGGCAGAATCCTCAGGCTCTCTTGCATTTATTCCTTGGATTCCATCTCTGCTGCCAAAGCCTTTCTCTTTTCCTGAACGTGTCTGTGTTTTGGGCTGGTCTGGAAGCCTGGATTCAAGCCGGCCGGGCCTCTGTCATTATGGACCCAGGAGATGGCGACATTCATTCGTTTATATAATCAATGTTTGATTTCTTGCTGTTTGCTAGACATTGTGCATTAGAGTGATGAATAAATCAGCATGGTCTGGCTGTCATGGAGAGAGGCAGACAGCAGACAAACATTAAACAAAAAATTGCAAGTAAATATGACCTAGAATTGTAACAGACATCAAAAAAGCAGGAGCAACAGAAGAAATAGATAAATTTGACTTCATCAAAATTGAAATCCTTTGTACATCAAAGGACATTATCAAGAAAGTGAAAAGACAATCTACAGAATGAGGGGAAATAGTTGCAAACCATATACTGGATAAGGGTTCAATATCCAGAATATAGAGATAGCTTTTACAACGCAACAACAAAAAGACAAACAACCCAATTAAAAAATGGCAAAGGACTTGAATACAGATTTTTCCAAAGAAGATATACAAATGGCCAATAAGCACATGGAAAAATGCTCAACATCATTAGCCATTAGGGAAATGTGAATCAAAACCACAATGAGATACCATGTCCCACCCACAAGAATAGCTGTTATTAAAAAACAAACAAACAACCCTAGAAAGTAACAAGTGTTGGGGAGGAAGTGGAGAAATTGGAACTCTAATGTACTGTTGGTGGGAATGTAAAATGGTGCAGCCATTCTGGAAAACAGTTTGGTTGGTCCTCAAAAAGTTAAATGTAGAATTACCATGTGATTTGCAATCCCACTGCTAGATATATACCCAAAGAAAGGGAAAACAGGGACTCAAACAGATACTTGTATACCACTGTTTATAGCAGCATTATTTGCAGTAGCCAGGCAGTGGAAACAACCCAAGTGTCCGTCAACAAATGAATGGGTAAACAAAATGTGGTGCATACACACACTGTATACTATTTGACCATAAGAAAGAATGAAATTCTGAGACATGCTGCAACATGGAAGAACTTAGAATACATTACGCTTGGTGAAATAAGCAGGACACATAGGGTGAATATTGTGTGGTATCACTTATAAAAGATGTCAAGAAATAGCAAATTCACAGAGACAGAAAGTAAAATAGAAGTTACCAAGGAACAGGGAGAGGGAGGAAGAGGGAATCTGTGTTTTGGGGATATGGAGTGTGTGTAAATAAAATTAATTTAAAAAAATATTGAAAGCTCAGCTAATACTAAAAAAAATAAAAGTATATGGTGTGATGAGAGGTGACTTGTCTTTTTTTTTATTTTAATGCAATATTTTTGAGATATATTCACACACCATATAATCCATCCAAAGTATACAATCAGTGGCTCACGGTGTCATCATATAGTAGTGTATTCATCGCCACAACCAATTTCAGAACATTTTCATTACTCCCCCCAAAATAAAAAATAATAAAAAGGAACACCCAAAACATCCCACAACCCTCATCCACACACACACCTCCATTATTATATATTTTTTGTCTTTATTTTATTGCTCATCTGCCCATACACTGGATAAAGGGGGTGTCAGTCATAAGGTTTTCACAATCACATGGTCACAGGATAAAAGCTATATAGTGATACAATCATCATCGAGAATCAGGGCTACTGCATTACAGTTCAGCAGTTGCAGGTACTTCTAGCTATTCTAATACACTAGAGAGGTCTTGATTTATGTTGGAGTCAGAGAAGGCTTTAAACAGAGAGGAGGCTTTAGCGTGGATAGAAGAGTACTGGCAGGAAGTACTGCTTGTGCAAAGGCCCAGAGCTAGGAGAATTTTTCACTCATTTGATGATCTTAAAGGCTGTAATGATTGCAGCTTGGCATAAAAATCGGCTGGAGAATTAGGGGATAAGAGGTATGAAGTTTTCTTTCTGGGGCAGTGAGAATGTTTTCAAATTGTGGTGATGAATGCAGAATTCCGTGGTGATACCAAGAGCTGTTGACCATACACTTCGGAATGGACTGTATGGTGTGTGAATGAAACTGCTTAAAAAAAGAAAGAAATATACCTAGGGATGGAATTGCCGGGTCATACAGTAATTCTATGTTTAATTTTTTGAATTTCTGCTTAACAATTTTCCACAGTGGCTGAACCGTTTTGCATTCCCACTTGCAATGGACAAGGGTTCCAATTTTTGTACATCCTATCCAACATTCCATTTTGTTAAGTTATAGCCATCCTTGTGGGTGTGAAGTGGTATCTCTTGGTTTTGATTCACATTTCCCTAATAAGAATGATGTTGAACATCTTTTCATGTGTTCACTGGGCATTTGTTTACCTTTTTGATGTGGTCCAATATATCTGTTTTTTTTTCTTTTGTTGCTCAAATCCAAGATCATGATGATTTCCTTCTATGTTTTCTTCTAAGAGTTTCATGGTTTTAGTGCTTATATTTAGGTAGTTGACTCATTTTGAGTTAATTTTTTATATGGTGTGAGGCAGGGGTCCAACTTCATACTTTTGCATGTGGCTATCCAGTTGTCCCACTACCATTTTGTTTTAATTGAGATATATTCACATACCACGCAGTCATACAAAACAAATCGTACATTCGATTGTTCACAGTACCATTACATAGTTGTACATTCATCACCTAAATCAATCCCTGACACCTTCATTAGCACACACACAAAAATAACAAGAATGTAGAATTACCATATGATTTGCAATTCCACTGCTAGGTATATACCCAAAGAAAGGGAAAACAGAGATTCAAACAGATACTTGTGTACCACTGTTTAAAAGAGCAATTAAAGTAAAAAAGAACACTGGGTGCCTTTGTCCGTTTGTTTGTTTTCTTCCCCTATTTTTCTACTCATCCATCCATAAACTAGACAAAGGGGAGTTGTCCTTATGGCTTTCCCAATCCCGTTGTCACCCTCATAAGCTACATTTTTATACAATTGTCTTCAAGATTCATGGGTTCTGGGTTGTAGTTTGATAGTTTCAGGTATCTACCACCAGCTACCCCAATTTATCAGAACCTGAAAAGGGTTGTCTACATTGAGCGTAAGAGTGCCCACCAGAGTGACCTCTCGGCTCCTTTTGGAATCTCTCTGCCACTGAAGCTTATTTCATTTCCTTTCACATCCCCCTTTTGGTCAAGAAGGTGTTCTCCATCCCACGATGCTGGGTCTACATTCCTCCCCGGGAGTCATATTCCATGTCCAGCACCATTTTTTGAAAAGACTGTTTTTTCCCCACTGAATGTTCTTGCACCCTTGTCAGCGTCAACTGGCCGTTGTTGTATAGGTTTATTCCTAGACGCTATTCTATTAACCGGTAAGTCCACCCCGTGCAGTGCTCAACTATTCTGACTACGGTAGCTGTGTACCAAGTTTTGAAATTGGTACATGTGGTTTTTCCAACTTTGTTGTACATTTTAAAGATTGTTTTGGTTCTTTCGCATCCCTTGAATTTCATGTAAATTTTAGGATCAGCTTTTTAGTTTCTGTAAAGATAGCAGCTGGCAGTTTGATGGGGATTGTGTCAAATACACAATCATTTCTAGGAGTATTCCTCCTTTAACAGTTTTATCTTCTGATCCACAAACATGAGATGTCTTTCCATTTATTTAGGTCTTTAATTTCTTTCAGTGATGTTTTGTAGTTTTCAGAGTATAAGTGTCATACCTATTTTGTTGAATTTAATTGTAAGTATTGTATTCTTTTTTAATTCCTGTGTAAATTGAATTGTTTTCTTAATTTCAATTTTGGACTGTTCACTGAAGTATATAGAAATACAGTTCATTTTTGTTTATTGTTATTGTTACCCTGCAACCTTGCTTGTAGATTTTTAGTGGATTCCTTAGAATTTTTTGTGTATGTGGTGATGTCGTCTGCAGATAGTTGTATTTCTACTGCTTTTCTAATCTGGATGTCTTTTATTTAATTTCCTTACCTAGTCGCCCATTGAAACACGCACCATGAATCAGATCTGTGCACTTGAGTGTTTTCCACCTTTTTAGGCACAAGAGCAAGGCTCCAGAAATGGTGGTTTCTATTATTGGTCTCCAGTTTTGACTCCCTAATTGTGCTTCGTAGCAGATGTGACATTGCCTGTGTTTACTGTGGCACAAAGCCCTGCTAATTGTTCGTAATGTCTTATATCCATCTGCAAATGGCCAAAAAGACAGCTTTAATTAAACCACAATCCAGGGCTGTGTGTAGGAGTAAATGCTATTCCTCCTATGTTTGTAGCTACATTTGCTTCATGTCACCATCACCTTCGTTTCTAATTATACCTCTGAGTCATTTAGAAAATGTTAACTTATGTTCAGTGTTCTCTGATTAAGGAAGGAGGCAGGCAGTACATTGGAGATAAATTTTTAAGAACGGTTTTCACAAAAAACTGCCACTGGTATTGAAAGTTTAATCTCGAGTTCTCAGGGAATTTTGTTTCTCTAGAAAGTCTTTTCCCAGAGGTTTCAGATAACCAGCGTTGTTCACTTTTTGAAATTGTTTAATTGGCCAGCTTGTAATGCTATTATTGTAGCTTTCTTTATTTTTGACTAAAATTCCTTACTTACACTCTTTCTTACAGCTGATTCCCATCTGCAGTTTTCTGCTTCGTTGTCCAGACTTGTGATGGCATCTTATTTTCGGGGTGGGTGTGGGTACCGCATTCCTTTATTCTGAGTCCCCCTTTCTTCCAAGTGTCACACACTCCAAGTCATCACCTTCTGGATTCTTGACATACTGAAGGTTCGGACCCTCGTTGGTTCTGCAGCCCCCTACATTTCTCGGCATGTCCCCTGTCCTCACGAGATTGGTGAAGGAAGTCTTGGAAAAGCTCTGCAGCTACAGCCTCACGATCAAAGGAGGAAGACCCCAACAAGTCGACATGGGGGTGCAGGGCTCCAGGGTGATCTGGCGGCCTCTGCATCCTGTCGTCATCCCGGTGCACCTGTGGAAGGGACGCGGTGGGCATGGGGGCGGCTGGGGACAGGCAGCCATGAGGCCTTGGGCCGTCATGGGCCACCAAGCGGAGGTGGCAGAGGCGGCGGAGGCTGGCTCGGAGTGGCCGGCTGGGGGGTGAGCACCGGGTTCCGGTCAATCGCCACTGAAGTGGGAGACGTCTCCTGACAGCGACTTGCTTTCTCCTCGGTGTGGCGTCTCCTCACCTTGAAAGTCAAAACTTGCAGCCATGGTGTCTATCTTTTAATAGCCTCGGATTAAAACACTGTCAGGAGTTCTTGTAGAAATCTAGGTTGCACCTGTTGCCGTCCTCTGGTCATTGGCTGGTGACCTCCTCTAAGTGGCGGGTAGGGCCCCCTGGATCCATGTTTTCCGTGGAGGAACTCTGGCCATCTCTGTCAGATATTGAGCTGAGTGACCTTTTATAATGACCGGTTTAGCCCCCACACCCCTGAGAACCCTAAAAACAACTAACCTGATGTTCTGTTTTAAAAATCTGAAAAAGTTTTCAAGGTTATTTTTTTTTCATTTTTAAAAATAAAGTATTAAAGTTTTACTGTGCGTTAGGACCTTGACCTCAGTTTCTTCATCTCTAGAACGGGAATGATTGATAATATTACCCTGTGGCTCACTGTGGGGGCTCAGAGACCAGCATTTGACATGTGATAAATGTCCGGTAAGTGTCAGCTGCTGTCACTTGGGGAAAGCCACCCACAGAACGGGTTCTCCCTCATTGGCTGTGAGCCTGGTTTTGTAGGACTTGGGTTCGGGATTCAGACATCTTCCCCCCGGGGTCCCAGGTTCCGAGGGCTTTTTGCATCCAAGTCTGAACCTGGTGCCAGGCTTCGGGGCTCCCCACGATTTGATTGCTGCCTGGTGGCAGTCACCAGTTGTGGTGTCATTTTTGTGGTGTGAAATCCCACTGTCCCACCAGCCTTGAGAGCGAGGGGTTGTGTTCTCTCCACAGTATACAGGTGTACCGTCGCGTCATTTGATTGTCATCCACCTGTCCATCCCTCCGTCTATTCAGCAGTGCAGCACGTGTTTATTCAGTGCCAGGTGAGCACCAGCCCTGTGCCTGGCACAGACTCTATGACCAGTATCCCACAGGGCAAACCCTGCTCTCGGAATCCTGGCTCCCTCCTTGCCTCATTGAAAGGGTGTGTGGCATTGGCCCCTTCCGTGCCACTCAGCCTAGTTTCTAGAGTGGGAGAGGTGTAGTGGGGACACTGATGAATAGGACAGAGTCCTGTCTGCAAGGAGCTTATGGCTGTGGGGACCGTGACAAGTATACAGTTGCCCCTCAGGTAAGATAGAAGGAAGGCCACTGCCTCGAGAAGTGCAGCCTTCCTTGTGTGGTGTCCAGAAGTGTGATGGGAGAGAGCACATCGAGTTGCTGGGATATGGAAAATTTTTGAGAGGCAGGAGACCTTTGAGACAGCCCTGGAAGGTTGGGAAAAATTTTTATAGGGGAGATAAGGCTGATTAGCTGCAGTGTTGCAGATGGGTGAAAACTGCGGGATAAGTGAGCCTTGTATTGTTCCTGGGTGTGCGGGAGAAGCTGGAAAGAGGACCTTGGGGCCTGGGAGCCACTGAAGGGGAGCAGACCGGAAGTGGAAATGCTGGAGTGGGGAGAGACAGGCGGCAGACAGGGGCTGGCCGAGAGCCTGCTGCCTGGGGCACGCTTCACCTGTCTGGGCCCAGCCTGCAGAACAAGGTGTCACGTGCACCCTCTCCCAGCCCTGCACTTCTGATTCTGGATGCATTTGGGAGTTGTTTGTGGTCTTTAGGCCAAGGTCAAGGGGAACATCTTTGCTGTACAGCTGTTGAGCTCGTGTGTGTTCTGTTTCTTCCATAGTGAAATTAGGCCAAGTTCAGCCTGGTGTCACATTCCATTTTCCCATGATTTTTTTCCTAATGAAGCAATCTAATAAATTTGGCTTTTATGTACACAGAGCTGTGAAATATTCTCGGGACAGTATTATGAGATTAACCTCAATTCCCCCAGGTCCCTTTTTTGGGTGGTCTCACATTGCTGAGTTCTCTGCCATCTCTTCCCTAAAACCGTGGGTTCTTGGGTTAGAATACTGTGTCTTCTATCCCATTAGAGAAAAGCTTTCCCACTTGGATTGGGACTCCTGGGGAGTTGTGTGTAATTAAACTAGGAGCTGATTTACCGATACTAAGATGCCAGAATCACAGAAGTGGTAGAACCATCAAATATAGAAAATTTCTGTTTGGCTTGTTTGTCCTAGATTTTCCTTCAGTTTTATATTACTTCTTTGTTCTTGGATCACCCAGATTCTGTCTATTGAAATATATGCTCTGAGCTTAAGAGCATAAATATTAGTGTCCTTTTAAAAAGATCTGCATAAATGGCTGAGTTGTTTCTACTATTGTAAATTATTTTTTTCTGATTCTGAAGTTACTGATGTTCATCATAGAAAATGATAAGGAAGGAAATAACGATTACCTGTAATCAGATGACTCATTTTTATAGCTTTCTTGATTGGCAGTCCGGTCTGGACATGTTGTTTATTTCTGGGTGACCAGCGGTGTCCGTTTTCTGTGGCTGCTGTAAGAAATCGCCCTGAAGTTGGTGACTTAGAACCGCACCGATTATTGCCTCCTACTCTGTAGGGTCGAAGTCCACCTCAGGTGTCCCCGGGCTGAAGTCTGGGTGGCAGGGGGCTGGGCAGAGTAGGAAAATGCTGGAAGGTCTGCAGTCGGGGTAGCCCAGAGCCCCTCGGGGCGTTTGAAATAGAGGGGCACCCCTTAGTAGTACTTTCCAGATTAGAGTATGACACCTAAAACACAAAGGAAAAAACCAAAAACCAAATCCAGCCCCCAAGCCCTGCCCTCAAAGCGGAAATCCAGTTCTTGCAGTTTACATGAAGGAGCAGGCTTTGGAGTCAGCCTTCGGCCTGTGGGGCAGGTTCCAGGGTGGGTGGGTGGGTAGAAGCCCCCCAGGTAGGGGTGGGGCGGGATGGAGAGATGCGGGCGGGGCACACCTGCCAGTGGAGTCTGGCTGGGCGCTCAGGTGGCAGGGCGAGTGGGTGCGCCGTTCCGTCTGCCCGGTCACCCGTGTCCCGTCCGCCGTGTATACGGTGGGGTACACACATGGCAGGTGATGATTTGTGCCCTCCAGGAGCTTACTGTTCAGCTGCGGCAGCAACAGAGCAGTGGCTGTGATTATCATTGTCAGGGCCGTGAGCGTTTTGGGGCCCTTCAAATCCACAGAGACAGCAGCCACACAGACCTTGAACCCAGATGTCTCCAGGTCACACGCTCCTTCTCTTCAGCCGGCTCTCGTGTGGAACGTCTCCAGACTCAGCTCATCCTGAATGTCCCTGTTTGGGTGCTTTCTGCTGTGGCTGCATTAAAATACGACCCCAGGCAGCTAAAACACTGTTTCCCTCACTTCTGCATCGCCCCGCCATCAAGCCCTGTCCTCTCTTTGTCCAGAACCTACCGTGCCTTGGTCCACTTCTGTCCCCACGAGGACATTGCCCATTCTGGTCACCCCATCTCTCTCTGGACTGCTGCAGGGTTCTCCCGACTGTTCCTGCTTTCACTCCCGTCCTGCAGACTCCGCTCTCCTGGCAGCCACCAGAGAGATCTTCCGAGCCTCAGTCCCCGTCGTTAAGGCCTCCGGGTGCCCCAGCATGGCCATTAGGCTGCAGCCCTTGCCCTGGCCCCAGCGGATGGCTCCCACCTCTCTTGGCCTTCCGGGTGTTTCCGTCCTCCCATTTCCTCTGTGCTTCTGCCGCAGCGGCCTCTGCCCAGAATGCTCTGAGTTTACCAGACACCTCATTGGAAGGAGTCTTCTAGGCTCTGGGCATCTCTGATCTCTGTCTGGTTTGTCTGCATCTGTCTAGAAGGAGAGCTGGGCCCTCATCGGCCCGGGTGACCCTGCACCCATAGCCCCTGCTGCAGTACCTGGTAAGTAGAGGATGAACGAATGAAAGGCGCACTGACCCTTTGGGCTCATATAGGCCTTGGAAGGATGATACTGGAGAGCAGTGGGATGGAAGGTGCTCGTCATGTCGTGTTGTTCGAGTGCTGCCTCCAGTGGTGACTGTGCCCTCACGGCAGGCTCGAGGATGTCCTCCCTTCTGCCTCCTGCTCAGGGCAGCCCCGGGAAGGTGGCTGTGTGGACGGTGGCTGTGTGGACGGGGAATCGAGCTCAGCGTGTCTCCCGGCTGGAAAGCGCTGGGGCAGAGTCCACATGCACTGTAATCTGTGAAAAATGAGCAACATTAAATTTATTTGTGTACAACAGAAGAATCAAACACGGTCCTTGCCCTGTCCCCAAGAAACCTGTAGGCTTAGAGGAAAGGCCCAAGCACAGGATTATTTAAAATTGCAAGTGTGATTGTGTCTGCTGTGTGGGAATATCGATGCATCGTCTTTTTATACCATTCTGTCTTTTCCATACCGGTGATGACAGCATACCGGTTTTGGCAGGTCTTGGCATCTCGTTCTCCTCTGGCACATGAGTTTCGTGTGGCAGAGTCTGTCTTTGTGTCCGAGCTGGGTGTGGGTAAAGGATTGCACATAGCGAGGCAAAGGGCATGGACTTTGGGCCCCAGAACCTTCCTTCCAGTTACCATTGATTCCCTGTTAATCCACATTCTCTGAATCTCTTGGACTCGTTGTGTTGAAATCTTTCTTGTCTGCAGGGATCCTCTGAAAACCTTGACCCGTTCTTCCCGGGTGCGGTGTGGCCACTGGTGCCTCTTTAAAGTGGCCAGGGTCCTTGAAGGGTTCAGCTGCCAGGGTTATTCTGTGTTTTATTTTGCTCCTTCGATTGTGACGCGGCTCTCCTTTGGAGGAACACTGAAGGAAAGCCGGAGTAGCGCTTCTCTTGCAGCTTGTCTGCTACTTTATGCTCCTTCGCCTAAGTGTTTAATCATAGAAGCATGGAACCTTTTCCTGAACACGTGTGTTACATGTTACTGGATTTTTTTTTCCTGATTATATTAATATTTTCCCATGGAATGTATTTTGGAAAATATTGAAAAGCACAGAGAAAAAAAAAACACCACTGGTTATCCTACCCTCAAGCTGTTAACTTTTAATATGTTTTCTTCCATTAATTTTTCTTTATGTGACAGTTAAGAACATTATTCTCATGGGTTTACAGAATATCTACAGCATTTTTCCATGTCCTTACTTACTTTTACTAAAACACCATTTTAATGTCTGTGTACTGTTTGTTAGGTTGAAGTTTATGAAAACGTTTGTGGTTAAAAAATGGCTGAATATCGGCGATTTCATATGGTTCAACCTACTGTTTCCTCAGGTTGTTGAATCATATTTTATTCTCCTGTTGTGGATTATTTGATAGTTTCATGGTTTTAAAATTAATATAGATAGCACTATACTGAGTGTATTGCCTGAGTTCCTGATTATTTCTTTTTTTAAAGTGCAATTTTATTGAGATGCATTCACATAATATGCAGTCCTTCTCTGATTATTTCTTTAAAGTGATTCCTAGAAGAGAATTAGTAGGCAAAAGAGTACACCTCTCTTTAGGTTGTGAGCTACTTTGCTTTCTGTTCTGTGCTTGCCCTTTTAAAATCAAAGCACGCTAAAGCAACTGGCTTTCTTTTGAAACATGACAGTCGTAAGTCAGTAAAGCGTTTTTAGGACAGTCACTTGATTTTCTTAGCTAATGAACCCCTCCACTTCCCGTTTGGGGCCACGGTGACAAGGCCTCCTAGTATCTCTGACTTTTTCCTTCACTGCTCTTTGTGGCAAAGGTTTTCAAGACAGATGTCACCTGTTTTCCTGTTCATAAGAAATCCAAATTTTTAGTTCCTTTATAACAGACATCTGCTGTTGGTTGTTTTTGAAGAGAATTCTAGTTTTTCCAGTTGTTCAGTGAGTTGCTGATGTATTATTGCCTGCCTGCCTTCCACTGGAACAGCAGGTGTGGTTTTTGAAGCCTTCACTCTGTGCTGTGCACCCCCTCATTTTTGAAGCACCCCAAGGGTCGACGGCTCCCAAGGGAGGTTGGGTGACTTGCTTGGGCACCCCTGGGAAGCACTGGCTCCGAAGACAGATGGCAGCCATTCGGCTGCACCTCCTCCTCAGAAATCATTTTGATCCTTGGGCTTGGGTTCCTCAGAGTGTATGTTTTTGGGGGATATGTGTTCGATCAGTTCAGAAGCTGGAGATGTCCTTGTTGTGACCATCAAGTTGAAAAATCCTAATGACTTCTTGGTTCTATCAGGTCACTGGGCTTTTGTGGTACTGGTTTATTCTGAACGTGGGCTTATATTTTCTGAAGCTGTGTTTTGTTTTGTTTTGTTTGTTTTGGTCCTGTTTCCCAGGTCCAAAAGCTGCTTTGCATGTGCCCAGTTGATTTCCATGGGATCTTCCAATTGGACGAGCGACGGAGAGACGCGGTTATTGCACTGGGGATTTTCCTCATCGAATCGGATCTTCAGGCAAGTCTTTACCAAGTTAAAAATGTTTCTGCAGTGTAAAAGGGGG